>JAVJIF010010885.1:0-65494 GCA_038442645.1 Agave tequilana | reverse complement strand
CGAGCTGGGTTCCAACCAGACGACTGCACCTTCGTTGTGCCATCAGTGCTTGCTCGAACCTCTCGGCTCCGTCACAAGGACAGCAGCTGCACACACTGGCAACGAAGTCCAAATTCCTGAGGAATCTAGTCTCTGTAAACAACCACGCTGATTTCTATGTATTCCAAGTGTGGAAACCTCTAGGATGATAAGAAGCTCTTCAATCGGATGCCAGATCGGAACACTGTGCCGTTCAATTCTATGATCGCTGGTTATGCTCAGCACGGCCTTGGAACTGAAGCACTGCTTCTGTTTGAAGAAATGCTCGAATCAGACAACCCACCTACAAGCATCACGTTCATTTCAGTGCTCTCAGCTTGTGCCCACACTGACAGGATCGATGAAGGTTTCGGATACTTCAATTCAGTGAGGGACAAGTACGGTTGAACCAGAAGAGGAGCACCACTCTTGCATGATCGACCTCCTTGCCCGTGCTGGCAAGTTCGAGGGAGCTGAGGAGACGATCAAGTCAGTGCCATTTGATCTAGAATCAATCGGTTGGGCTGCATTGTTCGTTGCCTGTCGCACGCATGGGGATCTCAAACTGGGCACCAGGGCGGCGGAGGAGCTGGCGAGATGAGACCGGGGCATCACAGTGAGAAGCTTGCAGTTACTTTTGGGGTGATCAGTACTCGAGATGGTGAACCGATATTGGTTGTGAAGAACCTGAGGATATGCTGAGATCAAGTTTAGCGAAGAGGGAGATCACTGTGAGGGATGCACATAGATTCCATTGTCTCAAGGATGGAAGTTGTTCTTGTGGAGACTATTGGTGATCACCAATCAGTTCACATAATCAAATGTTCTTTCCAGTCAAAAATGAATTAACAATACAAATATTTCACCTGGCAACGTAACCGTTATCTTTTGCATCGTACTCAGATAATTCGCGTAAATGAGCTTTCCAGATATCAAAAATGGAAAACAAAGAGAGAAAATTCCTGCAACGACCAAGTCACCAATTAGGGTTTCCTGGTTGTGGCTGACAACAGCTGAGAGCTTTATCTGAGACTTTAGATGCCCTGTAGCATTGGTAACTAGGTGGTTAGATGAAATATTTGACAGCTGGGTTTGTATGAGCTCTTGCTGCTGGCCTGCTCAAACTTCTTCGTCACAGCTTTGTCCTCTTCCAAGTTAGCCTGAAGAAAATATTTCCGCCACCAGGATGGACTCCGGAGTTTGGCCTTCAGGGGGAAATGGGTGTCAGTATGTTATATCAAAGTGGTATTTTGCATAATTTTGGGAAATTTCACTATAGATGCACACAACATGATAGAAAGTAACTGCCTTCAACTTAGCACACCGCATGACTACAAGCATGAACAGGAACTGCGGTGCTTATGTTGCAGACACTCCGCCAGATGTTGTACCATTGGAAAAATAATAGTGATTATATCACGCAATATTAAACAGCTACCGACACTGAATCGCTACTAATCTATAACAACTGATATGCTATGATCAATTTGTCAAGGAACACAACATAAAGACGGAGACATACGATCCTCATTAACCGTTTGGGTAGTAAATCTGGATGACATAATCCATTGATATAAGGCTAGGCTTTGAATCAGAGCATTTGCATTAAATCTGTGAGTTTATTATCAATCATTTGTTTTTGTGCTTGATATCTTAGCCATATGCTAGACCATTTTAGAAAATCATAACCATTATGACGAGACTGATCCTACCTTTCTGAGGTTAGCAGTATGAAGTCCCCCCACCCCCCCTTCCTTTTTTTGTAGTAGTAGTTTGCAGTATTAAGTTGTTCCGATTGTTTTCCAAAATAGAAAAAAAGTAGTCAAGTGCATTTATCTTCAATACACGGAAACAGAGATGAGTCCTTGGGTGTTCTCAATTCCAGCTATTCATTCATCTGACCTGATTCACAATGGAGAACTATAGATGCAGAGCAGCATGAAACAAAAACCATTTATTACTTCACTATATTTTGAATTAAAGAAATCTAACAGGATAACAACTCAATAAAAGCGCCATCATTCGAAATCTTTTGGGTGTCAGCTACCTGAACGCAGTCTGAACTTCTCCAAACGTTAGTCTAAAGTACTCCAAATGTTACCACTCCTCTCAACGGTATAACAAAACAAGGAGATTTAGTAGATTGCCTGAGATAGAATTTATAAGTTTGTCCTTTTCATAGGAGTAGGCCTTGTATAAAGATCATAACCAGTAGGACGTATACAACAAAAACACCAAATTGCGTCCAAGCTGACCCCAAAGAATTGGGAGTAACAGTTTCTTTCCTAGGTAGCATTGCAAGCATTGCTCCGAGAAGGGGGAGCTTATCTACCTAATTACCCATGTAGGCAGGATAGTCCCATTAGGCACCCATCTGGTATTAGAAACTTAGAAGCCTAGATTGAAGTGTTAAACCACTTGGATCCTCGTAGGGTGACTGTTCAAGAACGGTTAAAGAGGAAGCAAAGAATAAACATTTGATGGGAATTCTCATGATGGCGATGCTAAAGTATTTAGAGAGGTACAATATAGATGATCCAGTAAAGTCATAGATATTAAGCCTTGCCCGAGCATATCCCACATGGCAAGGCACTTTTTTCCCTCGTGAGAGGTTGGTTCGAATCTCCCATTCAAAGCGGCACGAGAATTTTCAAATTAAATTTGCAAGAGTGCACTAAAGAGTCATGCTAGGCAGTGACTTGAATTTATAGCATTCGGAGACTACTAGTCTCGACTAGTGGTTCATAGAGACTCATTCACCGTGTAGGAAGACTGCATATGGAGATTACTAACTGTTCAGACATTCCATCCGCTCTTATGAGTCTTTTTCCTCACTATGGGGGCTAGATATAACTCTATGGGCCTTTTCTCCAAATAGTCCTGCCCAGATATACAGGAGAACCATATAAAAGCATAAAATGTAAGTTCTAACTTGGGTGACTGTGAACTTACCATCCTCCAAATTTAGTTTGCTCCGCCAACTTCAACCTCTGCTGACCTGGAAAACCTGCAATGCGCGCATCTTGGTGAGAACACTGAAACATAAGAGAAACCAAGAGCTATAAAGCACAAAGCCAATAATATGGGAGTTAAAGAAGCTATGAATGGTGCTAGTTTTAAAAATACAGTGTCTTTTCTTTTAAGGGGAAAAAAAAGAATACAATGCTTAAGGTTTCAAGAAAAGATATATGTTGCACAAAGATCAGATGCAACGCCAAACGTTTAACAATATGGAGTCATAATTATACCAAAATCTTGAACTACAAAATGGAACCACCATAAACCCCCGTCAGAAAAAAGAAAAGGAGAGTGTAACTTTGATCTGCACTTTCTTTTCTTTCTTTCTCTTGAGAGATATAACTAATGAGAATGAGATAGAGAGGCCACATTGAAATACATTATAAGAATTGTTTTCTGCAAACACCCCATAAACCAGATATGAATAAATATAAATCCCATGGTTAGATTTAAAAAGTTACCTGTGAAAACAACTAAGCCATCCTTGGATACCCTTGTCAGTTCTAAGAGAGTCTTGTTAACATACTTTGGAGATAAATAATCCAATGCATCTGAAATGATAACCAAAGAGAATGATTTTGACTTGTAGGCAGAGGAAACTTAATATCCGCCACACGCACAAATCCTTTGAGCACAAGGCTCCTGCAGCTATTGTCAGGATCATCCAAATCGTATGGCTCCACACCCCAAGCTTCAGAGACATCTTCTTTCAACAACTTGGAAACCACTGAACAAGTGTCCGGGCCCACGTGCAGAACTTTATTCATGCTGGCACCATATGCATTTTTCAGTACAGGTATTGCTTGTTGAACTTCTAACACACATGAACCACCTGCAGATAAAGCAGAAAACAGCAACATACCAGAAATGAAAACTTAGCACTAGTGCAAATGTGATAATTTAATAAATAGATTGGCAAACTTAAGACAATATAGTAATGGTCAATTATATGGAACCGAAAAGGAATTAGACTTTGGGACTTGGCTTCCAGCAGGACTGACCTGCTTCAGGAAGTCTGCAAAATTGATGGAGTTAGATTATAAGCGCAACTTTTAGTCATGATTTTATTTGACTCACCGAACCACACATAACAAAAAATTCTGAAAGAATGGATATTTCTAAAACATGGAAGTCATAATATATTGCAATTTGAAACCATCCATCTTATAAGCACAAGATGCACAGGCAAGAAGCCTCTGAAACCCCTGAATTTCATTTTTAGCCTTTTTAATGTGCATCAAGATTGACAAAGTGAATTTTCTAATTTGATAGCCGACCATCAGTTTTGCTTTCATTCAAATCCTACCATAGCACCAAAATATATCTCTACAAATAAATGCTAATGCCATAAGAGGCTGTTCAGAGAAAAGAGTTTCGGATCACATAAAGAATTTTACGAGGAAATACTAATAATAACAAACTCTCACACCTGAGGCATCTCTATCCTGCATGTGATGCATCGAGGCCACTCTACACCAAATATAATTCTCATAGACCTACTTCTGGTCTTATCACACAACTACAAGACAGTTCAAGAAAGTATGCTTGACACGGGGTTGTAACAAATGCTGAAAGTCGTGCTTTTGGGTTTCACCATATATACTTCTTATAAGACAATTCTAGCTTTATCACACAAACATAAAGACAATTTACACCCCTCGTGTTGGGCATGGCGATAGCTATATCATGTTCGTGGTAAGTACGCGTTCATTTAATTTGAAATCAGAAGTCTGCAATCTTCTATCTGCATACTATTTATATTTTAAGTTCTCTAAAGTAACTAAACTACAAGGCTAAATCTACCTTCAAATTATCAATGAAGCAAACAACAAAACAGTCTTGAAAAAAACGTGAAGTACTCAATATCTTTTAAAAAATTTAACTGATTTGGACTTTAGGTATCCATAGACATGAAAGATTATTCAATTAGAATAAAAGAAGATCAAATATTATAGTCAACTTTGAAGTAGATGCATTTTACTTTAGTTTTCAAATTATAATTATAGTGGTCAGATTCTAATCTCCATCTGGATCGCGACATGTGTCTCACTTTATCATGATCGTCTCGAGGAAACGACAAGCCTGAGTATCTTCCCGAGACCACTTCAGCCAGTACTGAGGAAAAAGCCCGAGTGCCTCCCCGAGATCATTTCAGTCAGAGTCATTCATCCAGATGAGAACTTAGGCGAAAGCACTTTACAGGTCAGGAGTGTCGATCCCCACAACGTAGGCCCACTAAGAAGTCTTCCACCTCCATTACTGGATAAAGTTCGAGTCAATTACACTGTCAGATCACTCTCATGTTTCAAACGCTATAATGCCTCCAATCCAGCGCATGTCGTTACTAATGGAGGCAGATATCTCTGCATGTCAATCACAACAACCAAACGTGGTGATTTGGACAATTATAAGAGAATCATAACGTACAAATCATGCGGTTATGGAGATCCACATTATCAGTTATAACTCTCAGGGTATTATACGCTGAGAACTAGAAGAAAGGCAATTCAATCCAAGCTAATTTAGCCAGAAAGATTGTAAACACTAGATAGCTCTACAAATTCAATGTAACCTCTACAGACTAGTGATTTCCTCTCTCTTCTCCTCATAGTTTGCCCAATTTGGGTTTCCACCTAAAAATCTCTTGTCTATGCTTGCTTTCTCTATTGAAATCTTTATTATTGTCCTATAAGAGAGACAACCCAACTCCCCGTGATGCAAATTGACCGTTTGATTAATCGTATCGAAAAATCTCCATCATGCAAATTGGTGCTTTCATTGAGAGTTGAGTCCCAACACTCAAAATCTCTCCCCTCATAACCTTCCTCAAAAAGCCTTTTACAAATCAACGATGGCCCCACGAAAGCGAGTCGTTGACGGTCCGATATCCAAAGGCAAGACCATCACAACCACTGGGGGGCAAGACCCCTCTTCTAACCAACAATCAATCGCATATTGAGACAACAGCTCCTTCTCACCATATGAGCCTTCCGTCGATGGCCAACCGTTGCAGCAACGAGCAGACCCACTCTTTCAGATGCTCCATGAGATGAGAGAGCAAATGAAAGAAAACAGTTATAATCCGATCGTGAGCAGGAGCAGATGGCTCTCGACCGCAAAAAAAATCATCTAGGAACAAGAAGAGTTGAGGCTACTTAACCAATAACTCAAGACGCAACCCTCCAGAACAACTCTGCACAAACTGAGGGCAACCAATAGCGACAGGTCTCCCGATCTCCATGCCCTCGACGAGCTGATCTAGAAGCGGATCGTGGAGGCTAAGCTACCTCACCACCTAATCCCAACTACCCACCTCCACGATTCTCCTCTTTAAGGATATCCAAGAGTGAATTCCCAAGGAAATTCACGACTCACTTTCAACTACTACTCCAGAACGAATTATCCAGTTCAACACATCCGACACTTCGGGATAAGATGGTAATCTACTCCCGTAATGATCCAGTCATGTGCCTCACTATTCCTTCCAGCCTGAAAAGCGTGACCTTAGATTGGTTCTACTCTCTACCACCGCGCTCTCTCAATAACTTTTCGAATGTAACCCGAGGCATTCCTCAACTAGTATGTCTCTCACCAAGAAGCTAAGAGAAACAGTCACCATCTCCTCTTCGTCAGAATGAGGCAGGGAGACATCCTCAAGTTATACATCTTCTTTTAGAGCTAGCTAACCAAAGTCTCCAACTGTGGTGAAGAGGTTTCTGCACTCACATTTATCAGCGAGTTGCAAGTCACTCACCCTCTATACAAGCACCTCCTAAAGCACAATGTTACCAGATGAGCGAGGTCTTTTCCTAGCTCAACCTTACATCTAGCTAAAAGAGGTGATGAATGCCTCTGCCAATCACTTTGTGAAGCCATGCGATAGTGAAGGGAAGTCAAAATCCTCACAAAGCTCTTGACCACGCTCAAGACCGACACCGGGAGCAACCATTTACAAGAAGCAAGCGCTCTCAATTCACCCACCAAGTCCACTCCGAAGCTACAGATCGACGGAACGCTTCACTCCACTGAAGCTCCTGATCAATGAAGTCTTCAACATCATCAAAGATCAACGATGGGTCAGACGCCTTAAACCGATCCAGCACAATCCCTCACTTCCCGGTCCGAAAGAATACTGCTCCTACCATGACTGCAAAAGGCACCAAACAGTCCACTGTTGGGCCCTCTGAAGGTACCTAAACAAACTCGTCCAATAGGGCTTCCTCAAAGAACACATCCCCACTCCCGAAGCAATTTACAGACAGCCAAACACTCAACCTCCGCAGGAGCAGAACCTGATCACCCAGTACAAGGCGATCGATTGACTACCAAAATTCCAGACAAATAGAGTGTACTTCCTTTCCATTCTAATCTTATGTATCGCATTTTTTGTATAAAAATATATTCTATACTCTTAACATTTGCAGGACATCCAGCAGTCTACACGCCGTGTTGATGGGATTCCCCCTACTCGGAAGCAGCCGCGAGAACCCCCCGCTGATGGGATTTTCCTTACTCGGAGGCGGTTACAACATCCATCCATCCACACGACCCGTTGATGGGATTTTTCCCACTCGGAGGTGGCTATGCGATCACTCTGTTGTAAGATCTTTCCCGCTTGGAGGATCGTATCTGTACACTCCACTGATGGATTTTTCCCACTCAGAAGTATCAATGCAAACTTACCTACGAGCTTTTCTCGGTCGTCCTACGGGAGTCGAACGCCTCCGTTGTGGGATTGCTCCCACTCGGAGTCCCCCACTCTGCTGTTGGGATTTTTCCCTCTCAAAGCCCCGTTTGATGTTCCACTGATGGGATTCCCCTGTTGGCCCAAAGGCCTTCCACTCTAGTTTTGATGATGATTAACTCATAGTTATGTTTACTAATAATCTTGTGTTGTTTAAGTTTCAGATCATTAACCAAGATATTAGTTGGTGATTAGCTTCAACAAGGTGTTTAGAAGCTTTTCATGATGATTCCAGGGCCAAAGCGTCAAGATCACACATTGCCTAGCCCATGGATGGAGTTTTGAAGCAAGTCTACTTGAAGATGAAGATCGTCAAGAAGACTTAGGTATCCATAGTTTAGATAGTGTGTTTTTAGATCCATTTGTAAAGTTTAGTATAGTTGATATACTCAAGTGCACACAACACACAAAAGATTTATATTTTGGATTTTGGTTTTCATGAATAGTAGATCAAAATAAGCTTAAATAGTTTTTATGTATATTAGATATGTTCTAGATATACATGCATGGTTTTAACTTCCTATACAAATTTATTTTGATATTCCTATTCATGTATTGAAAAATCAAGTTTGATAAAAATACAAGTTTTGTTTTTGATAAAATTTGCAAGACTAAAAATGAATTGATATGATTAATATATGTCTTAAAATTTTTATCACAAGTTTGTGTTTCCATATAAAATGATAAAACTATTTTTGGTGATTTTTAGAAGTGTTAAAAGATTTTTAGAAAAATAATTTTCCCAGTTTTTCTGACCCAGTTTTGTTCCAGGCTTCAACCAAGTCGACTAGTAGCCTGACTAGTCGACTAAGGCTGAGGTCGGTCGACCGGGCCGGTCGACCGACGTGCACAATTCTGTGCACGTTTTGAGGCACTGGGACGGTCGACCGCGCCGGTCGACCGGAGCACTTACAGTGCTCTCTGTTTGTTTCGGTCGACCGGGCCGGTCGACCGCAGTTGCCCAACGGTCATATTTCCGACCGTTGGCGGTCGACCGGGGCCGGTCGACCGTTGCCTGTCAGAGCTGCCAGCTCAGCTCCAACGGCTAGTTTTGTATTGGGGCTATATATACCCCATCTCTTGGGCTGTTTTGTTAAGGTTTTCAAGAAGAAAAATTTCAGTGTTTCTCTAGTGATTAAACAAGTTTTCAAAATAGTTTTTGTGCTAAAAAGATTTCATCTTTATTGTTTTGGGTTTTTGGAAAATCAAAGAAAATTAGGCTTTTGGGATATTGAATTGGATTTCACTTTCTATCATCTTCAAGAGATTTCCCAAGTAGTTTTTCTTTGTTGCTTGTTTTCAAAACACCTAGTTTCCACACTTGAGCTATATCTTCTATCCTAATCTATTTAGGATCTTGTTTTTGTGGAAAAAGAAAAAGAAAGAGGTTTGTGATTGAAAGATATCACTTGTTGTAAACCCTTGATTTCTTGGTTGCTCCCTCTTTGGTAGAGGTTGAGGTTGTGATTTGGGTTGTTGGTTTGCTCCCTCTATTGTGAGGTGGAGATTGGTGTTACTCCCTCTTGGTGAGGTGGAGTTGGTTGTTGGTTTGTATCCCTCAAGTGTGAGGTGGATTGGTTGTTGTATTGGCTACGGGCCTACCCCTCGGTTGTGAGGTGGTTGTTTGAGAGAAGAGTTAAGTACTCCATTGTTGTAAAAATCCTTCTCGGTGAAGGTTTCCTCGGTGGGAGTCCTCGGTGGACGGTATAGTGGATTGGAAATCCTACACGGTGGTGTAGGCGGGGATGTAGAGCAAGGGTGCTCGAACCTCGAAACATATCATTGTGTTTGCGTTTGATCCACTTGTCTCTAAACTCTCTCTCTTTACATTTGTGCAAAGCATCTTACATAACATCATATCATATTTGCTTGTGTTGAGCATAATTCATATCATACATATTATTTGCTTGTGTTGCCTTGCATATATTCTTATTGTTATTCATCCTTATTTGCTTGGCTTGCTTGTGTGTGTGCCTAATTTATACTTAACCAACAAGAGCTTCACATAGCACCTCAACCCATTCAAGGGGAATCAAGAGGAGTTAGTCCAGAGCCCTTCACGGGGAATTCGGCTACACTTGTTGTGTTGTATTAAGTTTGTGCAAGATTTATTAGCTTCCGCATTTAGCGCACTTAGTTTTGCATTAAGTTTTAGATTAGCACTAACACCTATTCACCCCCCTCTAGGTGTTCTCGTTTCATCCCCCACTCGTTTTTAGAGCACAGACACTAGCCTACGGGCTCCCCTCATCTGAACCCATCAGCGGATAAACCCCAGTAGTTTTCCTCTGTCGGATTCCTATCATATTCCAATGATAGGATTTCCCCCACTCGGAAGACAACTCCGTTGATGGGATATCCCCCACACGAGAGGACAACTCCGCTGATGGGTCTACTCCCACGTTGGAGGTATCAAATCGTCACACAAGATAGGGGCCCCTATACGGAACAGACGCATTCAGTCTGTCATTGAGTGATACCCCCACTTTAGACCAACTTTTTGCAAGTCCAACAAGACCATGACTACGCGCGCCACAAGGTATATTATGAGAGTTTTCTTATTTGGATTACCCCTCAACATAGCAGTCCCGTATGATCATAAGCCCAATTGTTCTCCGAGAACCAAAATCTTCAGATGTGATTTTCTACACTCGGAGGCGGAAACATAGGCTCCTCTACGGCCATTCAAGACGCTATGTTGTGAGATTTCTCTTACTCGGAGACCGTACTTTGATGAAGGAATTTTCCCTCTTAGAGCCAAAGCTTCGCAGCTCCGTTGATGAGATTTCCCCACTCGGAAGCAAAACGAACTCAACTCCATTGTAGGGATTACTCCCTCGGAGGCTCAACTCTGCAGCTGAAATTTTTCCCATTCGGAAGACACAAATTTACAGGTACCCTTGACAGACTAAATGCCCACTCAGGAACCATTCACCAAACCAGCACCTAACGTTCCGGAGCATCCATATACCAGTACCAAACATCTCGAAGTCAAAACAAATGTTCCGAGAAGACATCTAGTTCAGACGAAAATAATGGTAAAACAAACCAGATAAGATCCAAATAATATTTTCATTAACATTTTATTATAAATTTTCGATTACATCCATTCAAATACGCACTTGGTTACATCTAATAAGAGTAATACAAGATCTATCACTCGTTTGTATTTACTTTTTTGAAAAGAAATACAGATAAATTCGCTTATACCCATCCAAACCTACCGAGTAAGTTCCCGATGTTGAAGCAAACAAAGATCTGTCTGTCGGAGAACGTTTCACACGGACACAATCCTTTGTTCACACCACCTTCCACAGAAGGCGGAGGGAACTCGGGAAGCTCGGGGAGATTCCTGCATAAAAATAGGAGATCCTCCAGATGAAGAATTTTCTCTTTTTCGACCAGAACACGCCTCCAAGGAAGCCAGATGGACCCCCAGGACATACAAGATAGTGATATCAAACTACTGGTCCTTTATCCTGAGGAAGAGGTCAGAACTCCATAAGAAAGAATGCTTCATCGGTGGCGTCCCAAGGCACCCCATGCTTCCTTCCACGCCTCGCCTTAAAAAAAGAGTCCCACGACGAGAGCGACAGGATCCATCCAGGAATGAAGATGTCGGGCATGAAAGACGACGATGAAATCAAGTCCACCTCCGCTACTGCCCAGGACAGCCCCATTCCTACCTCATCCGCCGTCAGAAAAAAAAAGATCTCAAAGCACCAAACTAAGAGTTGATTTGACTCGATCGGAGATCAGACGAGAAAATCAAGTCAAAGCAAGACCCTCCCTACCTTCCCTGGCAGCAGGATCTTGTCACGAAAATTGATGTTTTGCGACAAGATCATCGCGAAAAAAAACTGTGTTGCGCCAACCGTCTCCACCATCTTCATCTTTCTCCTTCTCCTTCCTCGATCGAGAACTCCGATATCCCCTGTACTCATGTCCCCTACACTGTTACTCTTGTTAATAGCACGGTCATACCAGCGTTCGGCAGAACATGTCTGGTGTCGGGATAACGAGGACGTATCCCACGATCATGCTAGCATCTGGCGGATCCTGAATGAAACTAAGTGTCACACTGAGCAAAGTGCCACGCCACACACGTGGTGGGGGCACCTCTTGCTGTGAGGGCACCTCTTGCTGTGAGGGCCACCTCTAGAATCCATTCCCCACACGGAGCAAAGTGCCACACGGAGCAAAGTGTCACACCATACACGTGGTGGGGCCACCTCTTGAATCTGTAGGGCTATCTCCTGAATCTATTCTCCAAGAAAAAGAATCTTTCCTCCTGCCTGTGTCGCCTGTTGTTAGCGTGATAAGCATTTTCAGGGCATTTAACACACACATGTATAATAATGCCAGGAGCATATATTATTTGGTCTCTCCCATATTCGAATAATGGTACCCGCATATCGGAGTGCGGTGAGTTTTACTGGAAGTAAGCTCCAGCGTGAACTGTCGGTGTTGTGGGACACCGGTGGGAAAGGGACAAGAATAACAAATGATAATAATGATTATTATTGGATAACTTAAAAGCAAAACGCTAATTTACCCATGCAAGTGATTTGCCCTATTATTATAATTCTGCAATTCATGTTGTATGATTTGAGCCTGACGTCCTGTTTACTATATATGATTCTAGATTATTACAAGATTTTCTAGTCTCTTGTACTAACTTGTACCATCATTGCATGTTCATGTGTACCTATGCTCTCGACACCGTTTTCTATGTATGTTTTCCGACTCAGATTTATCAATACACGTGTACTTGCTTTGGATTTACTATTGATTCTCTGATCCCATTTATGTTACTGGTCATTGCCTGTACCTGTATGCATGAACCACATCACTGGATCATGTACATGTGTGACTGCCTGAGCACGCCAACTGGCTTTATCTTACGTACTCGCTGGGTTGCTTTTCTGACACCCTGAATCTTCATTTCAGATCCAAGAGTCTGAACCGTGGTAGCCTTCTGTAGTTGATCAGAGAGCGCAGCGGAAGCGTGAATTAGCAATTGTCTGTCCGGAGCCTCATTTCTTCCAGCTCCCTTGATCGGCTCGTGAGATTCTCATCTTGCTACTCGTGGTATCTTCTAGTATTTTTCAAATCTGTCTTTTGATGTAATATACATGTATGTTGGATTACACCTGTGATGAACTGTGTACTTGTATTTTTCTGTTGGAATGCATATTACCATTGCGTTTCCGCATTCTGATTCTTACCTATACTGATGCTTAGCGTATATATGTGAGGGTATTTTCGCCCTGCGTATATACGTCACAGTAACGTTTCCGTACCCGCGGGATTGGGGCGTTATAATCAGATTCTGATCTTTATCAGGATCGCGACACATGTCCCTTCATCAGGGTCGTCCCGAGCGAAACAAGACAAGCCCGAGTACTTTCCCGAGACCACTTCAGCTAGGACCGAAGAGAAAGCTCGAGTGCCTCCCAGAGATCATTTCAGCCCGAGTCATCATTCAAATGAGAACTTTGGCGAAAGCACTTTGCGGGTCGAGAGTCACGATCCCTACATTGACCCACTTTGAAGTCTTCCACCTCCATTACTGGATAAAGCTAAGCAGTGGATTCTACGATCTGCAGAGTCAATCACAATGCTAGATCACTCCCATGTTTCAAACGCTATAACGCCTCCAATCCAGCGCAGGTAGTTACGGATAAAGGCTGATATTTCTGCATGTCAATCACAACAACCAAGCGCGGTGATCTGGGCAGCTGCAAGAGAACACAACGTGCAAATCATGTGGTTCTGGAGATCCGTACAGCCCGCACTATCAATTATAACTCTTTAAGGTATTTATACGTTGAGAACTAGAAGAAAAGGAATTCAATCGAAGCTTATTTAGCCAGAAAGATTGTAAATACTAAATAGCTCTACAAATTCACTGTAACATCTGCAAACTAGTGAATTTCGTCTCTTTACTTCCCGTGATTTTTCCCAATTTGAGTTTTCATGTAAAATCTCTTGTCGTTACTTGCTTTCTATGTTAAAATCTTTATTATTGTCTTATAAGCGAACAACCATAACTCCCCGTGGTGCGAAATTAACCGTTTGATTAATCGTATCGAAAATCTCCACACAATAATACTAACCAATCACTTCAATTATAGAACCTTATAAGAATTGCACATCTTATTGTCGCATATTTTTAGTGAGGTATGACCATTAGGATGTGTTGGCCCTCCACCAAAATACATACATCATATACATATACATATATATATAGAGAGAGAGACTTGTGTGACGTGTCCTTTCAAAAAGATTTGAGGCTGAATCCTTCTCACTCAAACACTAACATCCGACTTTAGAATACAAGATCCATTCCGTTGAAGTTGATCCATATTATTTCAACTATTTATAAATAAAAAATGAAGTGTTTTGAAATGCTCATGCATCAAGTAAGGGGAAACTAATGGCCTAAATAGTGAGTTGGTTAGTTTAATAGTGCATAACATTTGAAACTTAACAAAAATTGGTTTGTAGGGGTTTTTAAATGTGTAGATCATAATGAAATGTCCGGATCGAGAATTTGTATGTCTAAAGACATAGATCACACCACCTCACCACTTTGGCCGTCCATTTTGTGCACCGCTTAATGGATGGGCAAAAAGTATTTAAAACACTTGATTTTTGGTTTATAGATACTTGAAATAATATAGATCAACTTCAACGGAGTGGATCTTGTATTCGAATATTGGAGGGTTGAATTTGAGTGAAAAGGATTCAAGCTCAAATCCTTTTGAAAGCACACAAGTCTCTCTCTATATATATATATATAGAGAAAAAAAATGTATATCAGCCTGCAGCTGAGAGAACTCTGTCAGCCTGCGGTGACGTGGCTCAAGATTTGTCACGCCACTAACTTGCGGCCCGCTTATAGGAAGAAGTTAAATTACTAGATACCCCGTATGAAAAGCTATTCTGTCGGTAAAAGACAGTGGATATGTATAGTTTATTATATTTTTATATTTTATGACGTTATTCAATTTTTGTGACAATTATCTTTTATAACTGCGGCCAAACTGCCAACGTTTTTTTATTAAATCACGAAACTAATTTGAATGCTTCTTTAATTTTTTTTATCTGATTTGATATTTAATGATTTTTATATAGTCGCAGTTTACTTTTTTTCGCATGTAATGTATAATGTGATCAAGGACTGCGACTATGGTCGTAGTACTTAACGAGAGCGATAGTATAATCGCAGTTTACGTATTATTCTATAATTTTTTTGTTCTTCATTTCTGACTGCTATCTGATCCTCCTATGAACTATTAAATTGGTTTTTACATATAGTATGCGATCATGGACCGCGACTATGGTCGCAGTATTAACGAGAGTGATAGTATAATCGCAGTTTACGTATTATTTTATATTTTTTGTTCTTCATTTCTGACTGTTGTCTGATCCATCCTTCATTTCTGACTGTTGTCTGATCCTCCTATGAACTATTAAATTAGTTTTTACATATGGTATGCGATCATGGACTGCGACTATGGTCGCACTACCGCGACTATGGTCGCAGTATTAACGAGAGTGATAGTATAATCGCAGTTTACGTATTATTTTTATATTTTTTGTTCTTCATTTCTGACTGTTGTCTGATCCATCCTTCATTTCTGACTGTTTTCTGATCCTCCTATGAACTATTAAATTGGTTTTTACATATAGTATGCGATCATAGACTGCGACTATGGTCGCAGTACCCTCGACTGCATATTTCTTGATGATTTTTTTTGCTAAGTTAAATGTAATAACGGTGAATAAGTACTGATTCTATAGTCGCAGTTTACGTATGTTTTTATATGTTTTGCTTATAAAGTATGAATTATTTTTACTTATTGCTTGCGTAGTAGCACTGCGACTATGGTCGCAGTGTTTAAGAACAGCAGTCAGTTTGATATGTAATTAAAAAAGCTTATAAGTTAATATAGTGAGAAAGAGACCTTACACAAAAAACAGAATTAAGAGCTTTTAAAAGAAGACAAAATAAGGTTGAATATCAGAAGATCAGGAAATCCTAATAATCCTCGTCATTATCACCATCATAAGCAGATTCGTCGTCTTCATTCTTCTGCTCTTCCTGTTCATCACTTATTTCCTCATCATCTTCCTGTTTTTGAGGTTTTTTGTTTCACCGATAAACTCCCAGAATGGATCGTCTCTATCAAGCTCTTCGTCTGACCCGTTGCGAGAAATCGAGCCTACAGCATCAGAGGACATGCTTTCATCAAGCATGTCTCCGTCAAGTGGCAGAGGAATAATGTCTTCCTCACTAACCCACATGAAATCATCATTATCCTCATGAATAGGAGGATCAGTTAATACATACATTTGATGTAGTGAGATGGTCAAAAGAAGTGAAGTCCAGACTGGTATCAGATTCTAGAATATCCTGAAGAAAAAGGACCGGTGGGGAAACGATTGAAGTTGAAATCCAAGTGTTCAGAGGAAGAAGATGGGGAAGACATGATTCAAGAATGAATTATTTTTTGGAAGTTTTTTGAAATCAAATTGAAAAGAAAGAGCAAAAATATAGTTTTTAGGTATGAGATAATATATTAGTTACAAGCATTATATAAAGGTCAATATTGTGGAAGAACATGAATAGTAATAAGAATTGTTACAGGTGAGGGTTGAGTATGGTAGGAAGTGGTAAAAAATTAAATATTTAATTGAAGATTTATTGCGGGAGAATCCGAAGAGTTTCTTTTTGCCAGAGGTTTAATACTTGAAGTACAAATTAACTTTTTATAGAATTGTTTGCCTATATCTTTAGATTACGTATGGTGCACATCTTCCTTTATCGATATTAACATTATTGCATTCTTTTTTCTAGACTGTTGTTGTATCAAGGTAGAGAGAATATTAATTACTTTCATTTAATACATAAGGCATGCGAAAGAAGATTGCGACTTTGGTCGCAGTACTGAAGGAGGTCGCATTGCTGTACGATAGAATGCGACTAGGGTCGCAGATGTTATATAAAAAAGTTTTGTTGTACTATGACTGCGACTAGTGACTGCGACTGTGTCGCAGTTGTCATATAAAATTGAAAGTTATATTGTATTAAGTCTGCGACCATGACATGTTTTTTAAATTTTCAATGTTCTGCTTATTTTACATTATGTTGATCCAAAAATTTTTTTAATTATATTTTTCGACGTAGTAAAATTATGAATTTATAACTGTAGATATATTCAACTGAAATTTTGTTTGTTGATGACTTTATTCCAGTTTAGAATTAAAAAGGGGTATTTTTGTCAATTTGTTTCACGATTGTTTAGGCGGGATCTTTTTTGATTTTTTTTGCGCCTACACTCTGCGGCCGATATGTGGCATATATTCAGCCACGTCCCGCGGCTGAGAAACTCTCTCAGCCTGCCGGCTAAGGTACAGTAACCCCATATATATATATATATATATATATATATATATATATATATATATAGGGAGCTGATCCTCTAAGAACGGTTCTCACGGATTTCTGTGAGAACTTTCACGTGGGTCGTCGGATCTGATAGATCAAATCAAATAAAACTAGATCTCTATCAGATCCGACGGCCCACGTGAAAGTTCTCACATGAATTCGTGAGAACCGTTCTTAGGGGATCAACTCACTATATATACACACACACACACACACTTCCAACTTTAGATTTGGTAAAAGAAATGCATTAACATCGTTGCACCAGTTAATTATGTAAAAGTTGTCAATTTTACAAACAAAAGAAAACATCAATTCAGCATTTCTCAGTTATTAGAAGACTATAACAAAATGTCACTTATAAGCGACATCTATAATATTATTAAATTGTGAAGATATACTAAGATCACAGTAAGCTTTGATAAATCAACAAGGAAAATGATGACTGAAGCCAGGAATTGAGAAATATTGACAAATGAATGTAGGTTCTAACCTCCACCATTAATGGAGACCTCTTTCCTGATTGCAAATCCACCTGTACATGTTTAACCCGTAGTTTAATTTCAAAAGGGAAAAAAGATCATATTTGATAAATTACAAGAGATTTAAAATGACAAACCCCTTGATTCTACCTACCCGAGCTCTTATAAGAATATCCAATAAGAAGAAAAGCCCCCTGAAATTGCAGGTGACGAACTTAATCAAGAGGTAATATCTTCTAAATAACACATCTATATATTCTTCTAACAATCCAAAATAAAATATGAACATTGCAATTTTTTGCAAAGCTCAACCACTTTTTGAAGCGTACCACGAGGACCAATCCGATAGAGAGTAAAGGCGAACTCTGCGACTTCTTATGTGTCGATCCACCAAATGGAAAACTTCCACCGTCTGCCAAACGTCTAGCTGTGTTCCCCGGCCTCCTCGACATGGCCTGCGATGTGCAAATGAACAATAAGTAATGCAAAAACTTCTCAAAAGTTATCAAACCGAAGAAAGAAAGCAAAAAATGTGATTTTTATCTTAGATCCACAGATCTGAATCCTTCATTCATTAGAGCGAAGATTAATTACAGCTCCAATTCAAGATTAAGAAATGATTATCAAAACAGATCACAAGCATGCAGTGGAAGAATTAAGACAGACAAATTACAGATCTTGAGAACAGATCGCAACACAATTTGAAGTTGAAGGTGAAAGAATCTTCAGATCATCAAAGAAACAGACATCTGCGATTAGTCCAGCAGATCAGATCAAACAAATTACAGAAATACAACAAAAGAAAGCTCAAATCGAACAAATTCATCGAAAATCCACCAGATCTGAGGAGAAGATTCGAGCGCGAAATTACCTTCGGAGAATGGAATCGAGAGGCGAAGTGATCTTTTTGTCAGATCCCAAGCTTTTTTCTCCTTTTTCTGTATATTTTCCCCCTCGATCGAGAAGAAGAAGAGCGTTTTTTGTTCGTCTGAATTAAATAAAGGTGGATCTCGGTGGGAGTCGGTCGTTATATATAGGGATTGCTCCCGAGAGAGGGAGTGGCGCGTCGGCAGCAAACGGTCTGATGGGACTCATTAGGCATTTATTTAAAGGGTTCTTCTTATATAGATACCTCCCGAATCTTCCTTATTTGTAAAATTCCCTCTCATATTTTCATATTTCTAAAATTAACTCCCCCTAATTCTTTTTTATTTCTAAAATTACCCCTCATAACTTCATAATTTTAAAAGTACTCCTCAAATTTTTTTCCTTTTTTTTAAATTACTTTAATTGTAAGTTAAAAAGGATCAAAAAAAAATTCTCAATACAGTTATTTTTTGTGAAATCCCACATTTATCGTCTCCACAGACCGGTTGGTCCACTGACCAACAACGGTCAAATTATTTAACATCCTTTTAAAATCCATCAACAGGTCCTCCTCTCTTCTACTATCTTTAGCATCCTTATAACTCATCCGCCATCGATCAACTCCGCCCACGCCTCCAGCACTTCGGCTTGATCCACTCCTTCGCCACCTCGAATTCACCCACGAGCCCTCCACCCCCAGCCAACTCCGCCCATGTTTGCCAAAAAAAAAAAAAAAACTGTCAATTAGATATTGTTTTGCAATCAACACAAATTCTACGGTCACTAGATTTGTATCTTGACACCGATCCTTTTGCTACACAGACACTGCAATCTAATCAAATATTGAAGCAAATTACTATGGCACTTATTGTAGGATATATAACAATATTTTTCTAATTTTTTTTAAAAACATACAACAATTTAAATCATAAATCTTAACCAATTTAAGTAATTGACCTAAGCATGCAAGTAATATAAAAGAATTAAAAAGAAAAAATTGCTGGTATGGGATGACAGTCGTGCAGAAGCACTGTCCTAGAAGATAAATGGTTGGTCCCTCGTCTGGACATTAGAATGACCTCCTCTCCTAGCGGTAAAGCTCTCCCAGTAGTTCACCACCTAGTCCATGCGATGAGCTAGGACTCTTCTCAGATGAAAATTCGTTGCCCGTATGTAAAAGAAATTCTCCGAAAAATAACCAAAAACTAAAGCATAATCTTATAATAAAGAAATATGGAAGAGGGAGCCAGAATGTTGTAATTGTTTTTGCAAGTAAATGACTAAACTGCGAGAACCAGTTTTTATAGATTCTCGGAATTCAGCAGTTGTAACATTTCCGCTCCAAATTTGCACACAATCATGTGATTCGCGTTACATGTGAGCAGATACGGAGTACTGGGCAAACCGACGAGAAAATCGCGAAAAATCATCAAACAGAATTTTAAATAAAATTTAAATAGATAATAAACCAAAAACGGTTTTAGGTTCTCTACCCCCTGAATTGAATTGCATTCGTCGTGTCGCAGGTTGTGGACACGTGGCCACTCAAACCAGAACTGAGCTGAGCCCGGTTTGACATGTGTGCGGGCGTGTGGGAATGCGGCCATGACCCAACACTCATAACAATAAACATGAGAGGAGTTAGTATATATACTACTCAACCTCCCATCTCCTATCCAATGTGGGACTAAAACCAAAACCAAATAATAGAGAAACTCAAGTTTTTCCTCCAAATTCAAAACACATCCAACACTTACTACTACATTGCCAGAATTTAATTCAAGCCGAACATCATCATAGTACATGTGTATCTGTGTCTATGTACATGCGTGCGTGCCTGCGTGTGTGTTTTGTCAAGTTTTGAGTTGCAGCAGCCTGTTATCAATGTATGTGCATGCGTGTAGAAGAAAGAGGAGAGCAAGGGAGTGGAGTCTTGTGTATGAGAAACTTGGGCATCTTAATGTGTGTGTGTGTTGATGTTTTCTGAAGTTACTTTTGCAGTCTAAAAATGTGGGTGTCTGTGCATGTCATTAGCTTCCAATCTGATTCCTGATATCATACGGGATCATTATCTCAATACAAATCATATATTAGCTTGATTAATCTAATAAAATTATAAAGTTGGTTCATTGAGGGGACAACTAACAAGAGACATAACAGATAAAATCTGATCTCTATCCACTCACAACAGATCAAATCTGATTTCTATTGATGAAAAATAGTTGACATTAGTTTAAGTTATATGAATTAGAAATTTTGAGATCACAAAATTATTTTTAATATCTAACTGGTGTCTTAAAAACTCTTATCTAATTTATAACATCTGAATGCTTTTTTAAGTGACAGGCCAACCAATTAATGAAAAGACCAAGTTAGATTTTCATCTCATGAGATGAAAGTATGCCAAACTTGCAGCTCAATTAAGCTCAGATTAAGAATTTGAAATAACCCTTTCCATGTAACAACCTATTAGGCGTGTTTGGTTGCAAGGAAGTGGGCGGAAGTAGGAAATAGGGAAGTATAATTGTTCACTTCCCTATCTATCCAAACACTGGAGAAAGAAAATAAGAAAATCCTTTTTCCTTTTTTCTTCTCTCTTTTACACAACCATTTCCTCACTTCCAGAGTGCTACAGTTAATTTTGTGGTCATGTAAATCTCATTTGTAATAAGTTGTACCATAAAACAGTTAATTTTTTGGTCATGTAAATCTTACTTGCATTCTAATTACAGTCTATTTTTTATTTTAATATTATTTTGCGGTCAACTTTGTGGTCAACTTTTCCACTTCCACTTTTCATTACCATCCAAACACCGGAAAAGACATAACATTTTCCAAATTACACTTCCCAACAACATCCAAACACCGAAAAACTTACTAACCAATTCCTAAGTTCCAAAGGGAACTATTACCACTTCCTCACTTCCTTACTTCCTCACTTCCACCCTTAACCAAACAGGACAGAATGTCTCTCTGTGTGTGTGTGTGTCTGTGCATGTGTGTGTCTGTGTGTTTGACATGCATGTCTCCTTCTTCTAAATCAACTAATTTAATCTTAAAATATACATGAGAAGTTGTTGAGATTAAAGATTTTCTCTTCGTGTAATATCAATTAAACTTAATTGCTACAGCTATTCTTAATTGCAGCTTGTTAAGGTTTTGGATTAATTTACAAAGACCTGATTATGTAAGAGAGTCTTGCAATTGGGAAGCTCTATCCACATTTGAAAATACTCACCATTCACACATCAAATTTCACAATTGAAAATCCTAATTACATTGTCCTAATCAACCTGGACTGTGTCTACATCAAATTGAACCCAAATTGAAATCCAATTAGGACTGTGTTTACAACAAAGCAACAGCTGTGCTCTGCAGACAACTTCGAGAGAGGGTGTGTGAGAAGAGAGGGAAGAGAGCGTGGCGGAGACGCTGGAGGGCATTGGAGCCCTCTATTTAACAAAAATAATATTTTAATGTCAAATAGTAATATTAGTTTAAATATTAATAAACCATTTAAAAGAATTATTATTTAACCAAAATTATACTGGTAGGACCGTCTCGCTGAGACCTTTTAAATGAGACTAATATTGAATGTTTTCAGAGTTAATTTTAAATTAGTTTATTTTTAATATAATATATTATTATTATTATTATTAAGCAAATACATGAGAATTTATTTAACCCGTCCCAAAAAATTATAAACAGAAATACAAAAATTACATTATACGAGAAAAACACGATAACAATAAACTAAATCTTGTAGTTATTTTCGTAGCCACTGGTACCATACTGCTATCCTAACGGACTTTCATATCTAACTCCTCGTGAAAATTAAGTAGAAACTATCGGATTCAAAATTAACTATTTTTGTTAATAATATTTTATTTTTTTTCTTTTCAAAGAATGCACGTTCTCTCGTATCAGCAATCTTACTTAAATCTATTAACACTATTATATATCCTCGTGATCACTCTCAAGACGAAATTGCCCACGCTGTTATGCCAAAAGTTGATTTTGCTATTCTAACTGTATGACCCGTTGATCTAGCTTTCTCGTTTTATTTTCAAATTTAATCTGCATTAGTTGATGCATGTTTTCCCTAGTAAGTTAACGTTTCTCCTGCAATTTTTTTAATATTAGTAAGAATAGCATCATCACATTCAAAACTAGAGTCACCTGATTTTCTCTTCGCCTTTTCCTTGTCCATTTGATGAGTTGTTGGCAAGATAATATTTGTCACTCATGAGATCGATGCAGTTCATCGAGTTTGATTCTGATCTTTCAAGTTCGGTGTATTTCAATTTCAATTTATTTTCAATGTTTGATAATGAAAATTTTAAAATTAATATTAAAAATATTCAATATTAGTCTTATTATGAAGGTTTTGCCGAGACTTTTCCAATGGTATAATTTTAATTTAAAATAGATAAATAAATTTAAAGTTATATTGACTTTTGATAACTATATTAAAAGATACATTTGATATTCTTGAAAAGTTACATGAGAGTTTAAGGCTAAAAATGATATTTAAAATTGTGAATGGTAAAATAGAGAGACTTTTCTATATCTCCCCCATCCCTCTAAATTTAGAGAGATTATGGGGCCATCTCTTTATATATATATATATATATATATATATATATATATATATATATATATATATATATATATATATATATATATATATATATATATGAGATAGACTTGTATCCTTTCAAAAGGATTTGATCCCGGATCCTTCCCACTCAAATTCAACCCTCCAACATTCGAATACAAGATCCACTCCGTTGAAGTTGATCTATACTATTTCAAGTATCTATAAACCAAAAATCAAGTGTTTTAAATACTTTTTGCCCATCCATCAAGTAGGGAAAAAACGGACGGCCTAAATAGTGAGTTGGTTAGTTTAACGGTGTAGAACATTTGAAATCTAACAAAAATTAGTTTATAGGGGTTCTTAAATGTTTAGATCATAATGAAATGGCCGGATCGAGAATTTGTATGTCTAAAGATATAGATCTAACTAACTCACTACTTTCGGCCGTCCATTTTGCGTCGCTTGATGGATGGGCAAAAAGTATTTAAAACACTTGATTTTTGGTTTATAGATACTTGAAATAGTATAGATCAACTTCAACGGAGTGGATCTTATATTCGAATGTTGGAGGGTTGAATCTGAGTGGGAAGGATCCGGGATCAAATCCTTTTGAAAGGATACAAGTCTATCTATCTCTCTCTCTCTCTCTATATATATATATATATATATATATATATATATATATATATATATATATATATGGGCTTACTGTACCTCAGCCTGCTGGCTGAGAGAGTTTCTCAGCCTGCGGGACGTGGCTGAATATATGCCACACATCGGTCGCAGAGTGTGGGCGCCAAAAAAATCAAAAAAATCCCGCCTAAATAATCGTGAAACAAATTGACAAAAATACCCCTTTTATATGACGACGGCGACTTCTAGCATTGAAAAGTAAAAAAAATATTCCATGGTCGCATACTTAATACAGAATAAAGAATACCGGAGGAAACATGCTATCGTATAGCAATGCGACCTCCTTCAGTACTGCGACCAAAGTCGCAAACTTCTTTCTCATTACGATGGTGATGACGAGGATTAGAAGTTTAAAAAATTGTACTTTGTTTTTTTAAATATATATAAATCTGTTTTCTAAAGTTAATTGTGTGAATTACATTTTTTACTACTATGTCTTGGTTGAAAAATGCTGTACAATTGTTACAAACCTTCATTTTAAAAATTTTACGCTAAACGAATATACTGCGACCATGGACGCAGTTAATAATTATATTACTTCACCCTTATAAATTTTTAAAATGAAAGGTTGCGACATTGGTTGAAGTTGCTGGACGCAGACTTAATAAATACACTGCGACCTTGGTCGCAGTTGCTGAACTTTAGTCTTAATCAACAACAACACTGCTACCTTGGTCGCAGTTTCTGACCGTAGTCTTAATAAAATAAACGACCGTAGTCTTAATAAAATAAACTGCGACCTTGATCGCAGTTGTTGGTGTTTAGTCTTAATAAAATACACAGCGACCTTGGTCGCAGTTGCTGGTCTTTACTCTTAATCAACAACATCACTGCGACCTTGGTCGCAGTTGGTGGTCTTTATAAATAATCAACAACAACACTGCGACATTGGTCGCAGTTGATGGCCGCAGTCTTAAAAAAATAATCTGCAATCTTGGTCGCTATTGCTGGTCTTTAGTCTTAATCAACAACAACACTACGACGAGGTAAACAACAACACTGCGACGAGGTTGCTTAGTCGCAGTCTTTGGTCACAGTGTCGACCCTGGTCGCAGTAGTTACTATTTGCAATGTATCTTATGCGACCTTGGTCGCAGTGTCATCTATGGTCATAGTTGTTTAGTTTGCAATGCATGGCTGCGACCAAGTTCGTAGTTTATTAAAAAAAACAAATATGCTTTTTATTTATGTCCAGACATTTATCTCCAGGCATGTGCAAATGATACAAAAACGATCTCTTATACAATAAGATTGAGTGTTACAATATAGCAGTACAAAGAAGACTAAACATCAAAAAGATCCCTTGTTGACTAAGAGCAGTGGTGTTATTGAGGTCTTTTATTTATGTCCAGACATTTATCTTCATGCATGTGAAAATGATACAAAACACTTTGTTATACAATAAGATTGAGTGTTACAATATAGCAGTACAAAGAAGACTAAACATCAAAGTAACCAAGAAGACTAAACATCAAAAGAGCCCTTGTTAACTAAGAGCAATCTTCTTCTTGAGGTCTGGTGGCAGCAGAATCCTCCGATTCTAACTGACCCTCCAAAGTGCGGGATACGATCTTTCGTTGATGAACATCTCTTCACCAGAAGTTATCCAGTGAGCATGGAGTTTTCTCGATGTCACTTCTGGGGTAAGAGAGGGAGGGTGAGACCTCACAAGGTATGCTACCCACCACTATATCCACCACATCCCCCGCCGCCATACCCACTCTGACCATCCGTTACCAGCAAGCTTGACTGGTGCATCAAGTCAGAGCAGATCTCGGTGAGGCTTAAGTCCTCGTCAGGGATCATGACTTCTTCCCTTGTGAACGACGAGGACCATAACTTCTTCCCTTGTGGACGATGAGGTCTATGACTTCTTCCCTTGTGGACGAACATCGATCAAGTTCGTCCGTAGGGTCATCTTCATCCATGGAGGCAGGCCCCTGTTAGAGACTCTGAAGAAGGCGGAAATTCTCAGAGCAATTGCTCTCGAAAGAAAAACAGTCTAATTATGGGCTGTTAAAGGGAGAGGGTGAGTCCTATTTATAGGCAGCCCATAATAACCATAATTAATGGTTCATTAATCAGAATCGTCGGCATTAATGGTCTCCAACCGCTAGCGCCGGTTTGGCATTAAAAGACATTAACGTCTAAACCCAATGAAGAGCCGACGCGTGGACAACCGCTTCGGAAACAACGAATGGTGCGGGGTTTGTCAAAGTAGACTTGACGTTAAAAGATCTCATAAAATCTTTATGACAGGTCGCGTCTCACGGAGTGACTCCAAGTCGCATCAGACAACAGACAACTTTTCATTTTTCATTTAGATTCAAAAAATGACTTAATCCAAAAACAACACTTAATAAAACAACACTTACTTAACGTACTGCGACCAAAGTCGCAGTCCATGTAATGCAACCCTAGATTGCAGTTGCTGACCATCTTTATCAATAACAACACTGCGACCTTGGTCGCATTTAACCATGTACACTGCGACCAAAAGACTTTGACTAAGGTCGCAGTTTAAATGTACAATGCGACCAAAGACTCTGACTACATTATATACAAAAAAATTAATTACTTAACGTACTGCGACCAAAGTCGCAGTCCATGTAATGCAACCCTAGATTGCAGTTCCTGGCCATCTTTATCAATAACAACACTGCGACCTTGGTCGCATTTAACCATGTACACTGCGACCAAAGACTTTGACTAAGGTCGCAGTTTAAATGTACAATGCGACCAAAGACCCTGACTACATTATATACAAAAAAATTAAACTATAAAGTAGAATTTTATCGCAGGCTGAAAAAATTGATCTGAAAAGAGCGGCAAAAATAAAAGGGGGAAAAAATAATAATAAACAATAAGGAAAAGTTATCATAAGGGGTATTTGGTAATTTAACTTCTACCTAAAAGCGGGCCGCAAGTCAGTGAGGTGACAAATTGAGCCACGTCACCGCAGGCTGAGAGAGTACTCTCAGCCCGCGGGCTGATATACATTTTTCTATATATATATATATATATATATATATATATATATATATATATTATATATATATAATATAGAGAGAGAGAGAGAGAGAGAGAGAGGGGAAAATAGAGGGCCATTGGAGTGGTTTTCCTCTAAATATAGAAGAATAAAAGGCCATTGGAGATGGTCTAAATAACTTCAATTTGTTTTCTTTTCTAAATCTTTTTGTTCTTTGAGATGAAACTAGCGATCTATAAGGATGTCTCCCCACCACCTAAAATTACTACAAAATAATAGCATTCTACCACGATTTTCTACAACGTTAATTCTAAGAAATATTGTAACGCCCCGATCCGGCGGATACGGAGACATTACTGCAACGTATATACGCAAGTCAGAAGTACCTTCACGTATATACGCTAAGCATCAGTACAGGCAAGAATCAGAGTACGGAAGCAAGTGGTGCATTATACATTCCAACACATGAGTACAATTACAAAGTTATCACCAGAGGTGACCCAATATTACATGAATATTACATCACTGACATGCGCAATTGCGAGATTACAAGCAGATGTACATGGATGAATAGTACAAAAGGGCACTCACGAGTTTACTAAAGGAAAACTCGAGAGGCACACAGGGGGCCTGGAAGAATAGAGCTCTGAACGGTCTGCTGGAGATCCACGCTACCACTGCGCCACTCTGATCAGCAACTGGAAGAATCCATAAGCTCTAAGCTCCATGACCTGGACATGAGGATCCAGGGGAGTCAGATGAAACTCCCCAGGCGAGTGGTGAAGCAAAAGCCAAGTGGCGAGTAAGGATAAGCATATGTAAAGCGATAAACCAAATAAAGCCGAGGACGAGCAAATCTGATTGTATGGTTTCAGATCACGGCTCCATAAGACTAGTACGTCGAAGGAATAATCCAAATAAGGAAACCCTCATCTATATACCCTTATCTTATGTCACCATAATCTAAGCACATACAACCAGACTGCACTCAGGGCATGATAAGATAATGAGTAGGAGGCAGGTGGATACAAGGAATAGAGCAGGGCATGAGCAGTTAATATAATAATAATCATAAAACCGAAAATCCGAAGTAAAATCCCGGACAAGCAAATATAGTAAGGCATATCACAGATTCATAGCCGTTTAAGTCGCAGGCTTCAGTATGCGTCCCATTCCACATACCTCTACTTACAACTTAAAGAGCCGGTTATTATCTTGACACTTATTATTACTCGTCTTACCCTGATATCTAGCTATGTGAACTAGCGTCCCAGCACACATAGATCCATATCCGAGTAAAGCAAGATTGTTATTGGAAACCAGCGGGGGTATCAACGAACTATGTTTACAGTGGGTCCCGTACATACCCGGGACCACGGCCCAGGATTGTTCCGTTGCTTGGTGACGGAACCTGCCGCAAGGCTAACAGGAGGGACTTATGTATGCCCTTATCATGATTCAGGAGGAGGGAGCCAGCACTCCCCTCGGTCGCCTGGAGGCCCACAGGTCAGACCGGAAGTTTTAGTTGCACAACATGCCTAATACCACTGTAAACACGAACACATATTGATAGCCGCATGTTTCCCCCGACCCGATGCAAGTGTTCCTTTTATGATTTATTAGGTTAATTATCAATTTACGGGAATAACAAGAGCAGGACATGATCAGGAATTCAGGAGTTCAGGTCACTGTATATAATACAGGATAACAGGTCACTGATCATGATACAGGATATCAGGTCACTGTACATAGTACAGGATAACAAGACAGGATTCCCGTAAATGTGATAATCATAGGTCAAGTATATCATGCTGGGTGTCAAGGGATAGCATGACAAGATGGTGATGTTAGACAGGTAACCAGTCATGTCAAGAGATTGATAATAATCCGGTGGCAAGTCATGACATTACAAGGGGTCTTGCCAAGCGGTAGCAGGTCCGATGTTAGGTGATAACACATCAGTTACCAGGTGATATACATGTGTTAAAAGTAATATGAAAACGACAAGTAGTATATGAAGTAATGGCATGGGGTAGAATAGTAGCTGAGCACAAACAAGCGGAGCTGAGCAAGCTGGAAGCACAGGCAGCGAACAGAGTTTAGACACTAATGCGCTCTGCGAGGTTACCGGGATACTCGGATCAAGATACGAGTAGAAAATCCGGCAGCAACTCGCCTAAACGAATTTAGTGAATAAAGCACTGAGCGCTAAGCATGCTCACCAGGCGGAGCTGAGAAACCTGACGATCCCAATCACGCCTCTTTCGAGACAGTGAGGGACCGGAGGCTGAAGGGTCCAGAGAAACCTGACGGTCCCAATCACGTCTCTTTCGAGATAGTGAGTGACCGGAGGCTGAAGGATCGGCCACGCATGGTATGAAGCAGTAGGATACATCACAGGCATAGTATATGTACAAGAATGAAACTACCCTAGTACAAGCATTCGTCACAGAGCAATACATGTCCAGATATAGGCACTCGGCCATACACAATTACAGGGACTCAGCCCAATACAAAATACATGAAAACATGAAGTAAAATACATATCGACCCGACAAAGCGGGGAATCCCAAATGGAGGCGAGAGCGAGAACACTCGCCTAAATCACCGGAAAGCCGAAAAGTCTGGAATCCAGGGAACTTGCGCACGCGCCATAAAATAATACATATGAGGAGAGAGAAAGTGTACAGGGAGACGCGGTTTGAGGAAGTGAGACGCGGGGGTTCGTGTTGCAGGAATGGCAGACGCCGGAATAGCAAACGCGGAAATCACAGACGCGAGGATCGCGTCGCGAGAATAGCAGACGCGGGATAGCAGACGCGGGAGTCGCGTCGCGGAAATAGCAGACGCGACGATCACAGACGCGAGAGTCGCGTCGCGGGATCAGCAAACGCAGGAATCACAGACGCGGGGTTCGCGTTGCGTAGGAGCCCCAAACGCGGGGTCCACGTTCAAGTGCGGACGCGAGGGAAACGCGGACGCGGACGTGGGTTCTGCGTCGCGTCAATACAGAAACGCGCGAAGCGCGTTAAGGGATTGCCTAGACGCGGGGTGAGATCCGCGTTAGGAAAGTCTTGGCGAGGAAAATCACTCGCCGACAAGATTCCTTGTTGCGCCCGACGAAGGGAAGTTCGGCCCCAATCCAAAAGGAGGGTACCGGCCCTAAGTCTTGCCAACGGAGAAGAACGCGGCCCCAATCCAAAAGGAGTGGCCGGCCCTTGAGTCTTGCCGACGAAAGAAGAGCACGGCCCCAATCCAAAAGGAGTGGCCGGCCCTGATAAGAGTCATTTTCCAAATGGAGAAGACGAACAGGAAGAGGAACCAGGAAGAGAGAGAGAGAGAGAGAAAGTTGTAGGAAAAAGAGAGGGAAAATGAGGTGTATTTTGGAATAAAATTGGGATTTAAATGAGAGGGGTAGTGATGTAAATAGAGGGAAGTAATTTGAGGAAAGAGGTGGGGGTATTTTAGGAAAGGGAAAGTTTTGTGATTATTTAGGGAATATTTGAAGTTAGAATGAAGGAAATAAAGAAAGAAAGAATGAAAAGAAAGAAAAGAAAAGAGAAGAAGAAGGGAGGGCTTCGGCCCCCCACCGCCGGCGGTGGCCGGCCGGCGCGGCGGCGGCGGCGGTGAGCAGGGCGCGCGCGGCCTAGGGGGAGGAAGAAGTGGGTTTGTTTTGTTTTGAATTTTTTTGTTGTTTGTAAATGAAGTATGAAATGGGTATTGATTTAATAGAGAAGGAGATGGTGAGATAATAAAGGGAAATGGTGGTGGTTGCTCTCTGAGCTCAGCCATGCCCTGCTCTCCCCTTGCTGCGTTGAGGAGATGGGAGTGGGTGAAGGAGGAAAGAGAAAAAAGAAAAGAAGAAAGTCAAAGGAAAAGAATTTAATGAAATAAAATAAAATAAATAAAATAAAATAGTTTAAAAATTTCTATTATTAAGTAATCTATTTATTATAATTTCTGAAAGTGTAAGTAGAGGGGTAGTGAAGGAAAAAGTGCAGAAAGTTAAGACCGGAAATAAATATTATTATTTTAATAAGGCAAAAATTCGACTGTTTCAGAATCCTTCCGAAAAATTCTCAAAATGGCAAATATTATTCTAAGATGCTCAGTGAAATCGGATTCGAGAAATTCATGTAGATTTAAAATTAAAAATCCTGGAATCTTCCGGCGGTACCGGTCGACACCAAAATCGGTGGATTTTCGATAAATTCTGAAAAATCTCAAAAAATGAATTTAGATAGAAAATGAAATTCTAGGAAGTAAAGTGAAAGCCGTTTATAAAAATTCAACTCCATTTGAAAACTAAAAATCCGGGAATCAGTCAGCGATACCGACCGACACCAGTTTTGAAGATTTTCAATTTAATTCAGGAAAATTCCAGAAAATCATAGAAAATCTAAAATACTGAAAAATGATGTTTAAAACTGAAATCGGTCAAATCGGAATACCGGAATGTCCAAATCGAGCAATACTCTAGGATCGGGCCCTCGGTTCAGACTAGGGCTGACTCCGAGTCCACGAATCCAAATCCAAGACAAAACATTCATATAAATAGTTCGTACTACAAAACAAATACCGGAGGTAAATCGAAAAATACGATCGAAAAATCTGAATACGTAATTAAGTACGTATTCCGGAGCGGGGTGTTACATTCCATCCACCTTACAAAAAATTGCGTCCTCGCAATTTCGATAAGGGGTAAATGAACACAAAAAGATAGGAATGAGGATTATGCCAATCAAGATATGAATAACCATGAGCCGTTCTCCCAGATCAACTGAACGGCTAACTCAAGACTGAGGCATCTCCGCACTTCTGTCGTATATATACATCCCCTGACGGTGTCATACTGATCTGATGTCTGCTCATAAGGGAACGCTGTCAGAACTTCAAAAGACTAATCCATCCTGAATAATATAGAGTGAGCTGACTTGGAGAGATAATCAATAATACTTCAATCAGGCTGTGAACCAAAGCTGATGAGATCCATAGAAATCCGTAGTGCTGAAATCCATAATATAATACAAAACCCTGCATGGCATGATGTTGTCCTTCTGCAGTAGAATTACTGAGGTGCCACATACATATTAATTCCCCGGGAATAAACCAGAATACCCAAGATAAAGAAAACCTTGATAATGATGAGTATAAATCAAGAAGACCAATAATTAAGAATTTCCATAAACTGGGCGTTGCTAATTCTGAAAGACGTAGCCAAGAATATAGAATAACTGTGAAGAATTCTGAATACTGACTTCTGAATGATAACCCGTCTGCAGATGAAACATGAAGAAGATATCTGAGCCCTGCAAGATTGGTGGAATGGACCATTAACAAAGGTCATGGCGATAGTCCAGATATAGTGATGAAATTCTGTTCAGCAGATCCATGAAAGCACGCTGGGCAGAAGAAATCCGAGGAATGGGCTAGAGTGCTAAGCACCGAAGGGACTAGCCACGGATGAAACCAAGCCTAGATGAGGTCATCGCGTAACACAGCTCAGGTGTTTAAACATTAGGGTGCCGCGAAGCTAACGCTCTACGAGGCTCGCATATGGCGAAGCTCACGCGGCGAAGCCAGCGCGTAACACAACGCTAAATGCTAAGCACCAGGGTGCAGCGAAACTCACACCCGGTTAGGTTCACGGATGACTAGAACACGACCCTCGCTAGGCGAGGCTAGCGGAGCCTTTGGTCCACCAATTTAATAAAAACTGCCAGGAGTTGGTGGCTCTGAGAATATGATCAAGAAATTATAATAACTGAGACGTGTCCCGAATACTGTCTTCTGAATAATAATCGGACGGCATATTAGCTCTGAGAAAACCCGAGTTCCATGATCATAGTCGAAGAAATCATGATCGCTATTAGAGTAATAGAAAATATCATAACTCTATCTGCCAGAAGTCCTGATTCTGAAATGTCGTTATATATACTGACACTTCTAATGAATTGATGCAATCTATCCGACTTACATAAGTGACGACTACTCTGCTTGATGTGCTAGTCTCCCATGATGTATCCAGAATATAAGAATATAACGCGGGGCCGAAGATCTGCCTAATATAAGATAATGTGATATACCAGAGTCGAGAAGCGCCAGAACATAATTAGAACGAACCACATCTGCCCGGCTGTTACCTCACTAGTCAACACATATCTTAAGTTGGCATAAAGATCACGAAAATCAGAATAAATCAGAATAACAAAAATAGAAGAGATAGGAATCATGAAATAGGGAGAGAGATAGGACGGACTAGGATTAATGGTGATAGGGCAATGAAGAGGGTATGATATAGAGAAGTTACCAACTCCCGGACATGCTAAAAATGGGAATAATTAGTTACGGTCAGTACTTCCAGAGTTCCTCTGCAGATATTGAATGCCCTTCCTGTTCTCACTCCATCATATTGAGCATTCCGACTTCCTCTTTTGTCCGATTATATGTTTGCCTCCCTTCATCATGTGCCCTAGTTCTTGGTCTCTTTGTGTATGACTCCATGCTGGATGCTGGGGATGAAGTGAGGTTATTCTGACAGTAGGTCCTGGATTCCCTCACAACGGTGATACTGGAAGAGTTGATCTGATCGGTGTAATGTTCTCTGCTTTCTTGAACAGACAGTCACTTTTCAACTAATCTCTGAACCCGCGTACGACATAATCCGTAACCTTTCTGGTGGTTGTGTTGGAGGTGCCCGGCTTCAGACAATATCCGCACATCATATGTTGTGGGCAGGATTGGAGGGATGGCTTAGCTAGTAGGGCGTCCAGAGGCCTGTCTGAGCCTTCAACTTCCATCAATTAAGAGGGTCTCTTCGCTAACTTCATCTGCAACCATCCTAATCTTCCTCCTCTGGGTCCATTCTACTTCCCGGATAATGACAAAGGAACTTGAGAATACTTCTTGAGCTGCTTGGGGATAAGAAACATCTTGCTCTTCATCTTCATTTCTCACTAAGATATTGCTTGCTCGGTTCTCCTTGTCGGCCACCATGTAAAACACCGACCGACTCTGCCTTAGGAATTTTGCAGTGTACTTATTTACAATTCAATCTTCTTACTGCAATTAGATAAATCGTTCCTTCATTTCTTTCTGAGCTATTACAGAGAAGATTCTTCTTATAAAAATTCTTCAAGAACTAGTCCCAAGTGATGGGCTTTTGCAGTCTCGCTGCTTCCGCCAACTACTACATCCAGGCTACATCTTCTAACTGAATTTTGATCATTTTCACCTAGTTCTCGTCAGGGACCCAAGTTGACTTAGAAGACCCATCAGGTTTACTGACCACTGCTATGCATCCAGGGCTTCTCCATGCTTGAAAAGATTGCCGGCTGTAATTTCCTGAAATCCAACATGTCGCCTGGCTTCTGTTCCCGGAGTGCAACCAATGATCCTTGGTGCGGGACCTTCGTCTGTACTTGATCGCGTCTCATCATATCTTGCAGAAATAGTCTCAAATCAAGATTTTCTCCGTTAGGGTTACCCTAGGAAGAACCAGAACCGTTATGATTTCCCCATCTTTTCATGTCCGAGTTGGTCCAAGAACAACAAGAAACTGAAGTATGAAAGGATAGGATAACTTCAGAATTCAAGGATAAGATTATCAAGAGAAAATGGATAACTTTGTACTTGTAGTTGAATTGTATAACCAAGACTCATGCATTCCAGTTGCAAATTCCTTTACCATTAATTTGCCGTCTGGACGTACTGAGGAGGTGAGAGCCTAAGCTCTGATACCAACCTGTAACGCCCCGATCCGGCGGATACGGAGACATTACTGCAACGTATATACGCAAGTCAGAAGTACCTTCACGTATATACGCTAAGCATCAGTACAGGCAAGAATCAGAGTACGGAAGCAAGTGGTGCATTATACATTCCAACACATGAGTACAATTACAAAGTTATCACCAGAGGTGACCCAATATTACATGAATATTACATCACTGACATGCGCAATTGCGAGATTACAAGCAGATGTACATGGATGAATAGTACAAAAGGGCACTCACGAGTTTACTAAAGGAAAACTCGAGAGGCACACAGGGGGCCTGGAAGAATAGAGCTCTGAACGGTCTGCTGGAGATCCACGCTACCACTGCGCCACTCTGATCAGCAACTGGAAGAATCCATAAGCTCCAAGCTCCATGACCTGGACATGAGGATCCAGGGGAGTCAGATGAAACTCCCCAGGCGAGTGGTGAAGTAAAAGCCAAGTGGCGAGTAAGGATAAGCATATGTAAAGCGATAAACCAAATAAAGCCGAGGACGAGCAAATCTGATTGTATGGTTTCAGATCACGGCTCCATAAGACTAGTACGTCGAAGGAATAATCCAAACAAGGAAACCCTCATCTATATACCCTTATCTTATGTCACCATAATCTAAGCACATACAACCAGACTGCACTCAGGGCATGATAAGATAATGAGCAGGAGGCAGGTGGATACAAGGAATAGAGCAGGGCATGAGCAGTTAATATAATAATAATCATAAAACCGAAAATCCGAAGTAAAATCCCGGACAAGCAAATATAGTAAGGCATATCACAGATTCATAGCCGTTTAAGTCGCAGGCTTCAGTATGCGTCCCATTCCACATACCTCTACTTACAACTTAAAGAGCCGGTTATTATCTTGACACTTATTATTACTCGTCTTACCCTGATATCTAGCTATGTGAACTAGCGTCCCAGCACACATAGATCCATATCCGAGTAAAGCAAGATTGTTATTGAAAACCAGCGGGGGTATCAACGAACTATGTTTACAGTGGGTCCCGTACATACCCGGGACCACGGCCCAGGATTGTTCCGTTGCTTGGTGACGGAACCTGCCGCAAGGCTAACAGGAGGGACTTATGTATGCCCTTATCATGATTCAGGAGGAGGGAGCCAGCACTCCCCTCGGTCGCCTGGAGGCCCACAGGTCAGACCGGAAGTTTTAGTTGCACAACATGCCTAATACCACTGTAAACACGAACACATATTGATAGCCGCATGTTTCCCCCGACCCGATGCAAGTTGTTCCTTTTATGATTTATTAGGTTAATTATCAATTTACGGGAATAACAAGAGCAGGACATGATCAGGAATTCAGGAGTTCAGGTCACTGTATATAATACAGGATAACAGGTCACTGATCATGATACAGGATATCAGGTCACTGTACATAGTACAGGATAACAAGACAGGATTCCCGTAAATGTGATAATCATAGGTCAAGTATATCATGCTGGGTGTCAAGGGATAGCATGACAAGATGGTGATGTTAGACAGGTAACCAGTCATGTCAAGAGATTGATAATAATCCGGTGGCAAGTCATGACATTACAAGGGGTCTTGCCAAGCGGTAGCAGGTCCGATGTTAGGTGATAACACATCAGTTACCAGGTGATATACATGTGTTAAAAGTAATATGAAAACGACAAGTAGTATATGAAGTAATGGCATGGGGTAGAATAGTAGCTGAGCACAAACAAGCGGAGCTGAGCAAGCTGGAAGCACAGGCAGCGAACAGAGTTTAGACACTAATGCGCTCTGCGAGGTTACCGGGATACTCGGATCAAGATACGAGTAGAAAATCCGGCAGCAACTCGCCTAAACGAATTTAGTGAATAAAGCACTGAGCGCTAAGCATGCTCACCAGGCGGAGCTGAGAAACCTGACGATCCCAATCACGCCTCTTTCGAGACAGTGAGGGACCGGAGGCTGAAGGGTCCAGAGAAACCTGACGGTCCCAATCACGTCTCTTTCGAGATAGTGAGTGACCGGAGGCTGAAGGATCGGCCACGCATGGTATGAAGCAGTAGGATACATCACAGGCATAGTATATGTACAAGAATGAAACTACCCTAGTACAAGCATTCGTCACAGAGCAATACATGTCCAGATATAGGCACTCGGCCATACACAATTACAGGGACTCAGCCCAATACAAAATACATGAAAACATGAAGTAAAATACATATCGACCCGACAAAGCGGGGAATCCCAAATGGAGGCGAGAGCGAGAACACTCGCCTAAATCACCGGAAAGCCGAAAAGTCTGGAATCCAGGGAACTTGCGCACGCGCCATAAAATAATACATATGAGGAGAGAGAAAGTGTACAGGGAGACGCGTTTGAGGAAGTGAGACGCGGGGGTTCGTGTTGCAGGAATGGCAGACGCCGGAATAGCAAACGCGGAAATCACAGACGCGAGGATCGCGTCGCGAGAATAGCAGACGCGGGATAGCAGACGCGGGAGTCGCGTCGCGGAAATAGCAGACGCGACGATCACAGACGCGAGAGTCGCGTCGCGGGATCAGCAAACGCAGGAATCACAGACGCGGGGTTCGCGTTGCGTAGGAGCCCCAAACGCGGGGTCCACGTTCAAGTGCGGACGCGAGGGAAACGCGGACGCGGACGTGGGTTCTGCGTCGCGTCAATACAGAAACGCGCGAAGCGCGTTAAGGGATTGCCTAGACGCGGGTGAGATCCGCGTTAGGAAAGTCTTGGCGAGGAAAATCACTCGCCGACAAGATTCCTTGTTGCGCCCGACGAAGGGAAGTTCGGCCCCAATCCAAAAGGAGGGTACCGGCCCTAAGTCTTGCCAACGGAGAAGAACGCGGCCCCAATCCAAAAGGAGTGGCCGCCCTTGAGTCTTGCCGACGAAAGAAGAGCACGGCCCCAATCCAAAAGGAGTGGCCGGCCCTGATAAGAGTCATTTTCCAAATGGAGAAGACGAACAGGAAGAGGAACCACGAAGAGAGAGAGAGAGAGAGAGAAAGTTGTAGGAAAAAGAGAGGGAAAATGAGGTGTATTTTGGAATAAAATTGGGATTTAAATGAGAGGGGTAGTGATGTAAATAGAGGGAAGTAATTTGAGGAAAGAGGTGGGGGTATTTTAGGAAAGGGAAAGTTTTGTGATTATTTAGGGAATATTTGAAGTTAGAATGAAGGAAATAAAGAAAGAAAGAATGAAGAAAGAAAGAAAAGAAAAGAGAAGAAGAAGGGAGGGCTTCGCCCCCCACCGCCGGCGGTGGCCGGCCGGCGCGGCGGCGGCGGCGGTGAGCAGGGCGCGCGCGGCCTAGGGGGAGGAAGAAGTGGGTTTGTTTTGTTTTGAATTTTTTTGTTGTTTGTAAATGAAGTATGAAATGGGTATTGATTTAATAGAGAAGGAGATGGTGAGATAATAAAGGGAAATGGTGGTGGTTGCTCTCTGAGCTCAGCCATGCCCTGCTCTCCCCTTGCTGCGTTGAGGAGATGGGAGTGGGTGAAGGAGGAAAGAGAAAAGAAGAAAAGGAAGAAAGTCAAAGGAAAAGAATTTAATGAAATAAAATAAAATAAATAAAATAAAATAGTTTAAAAATTTCTATTATTAAGTAATCTATTTATTATAATTTCTGAAAGTGTAAGTAGAGGGGTAGTGAAGGAAAAAGTGCAGAAAGTTAAGACCGGAAATAAATTATTATTTTAATAAGGCAAAAATTCGACTGTTTCAGAATCCTTCCGAAAAATTCTCAAAATGGCAAATATTATTCTAAGATGCTCAGTGAAATCGGATTTGAGAAATTCAATGTAGATTTAAAATTAAAAATCCTGGAATCTTCCGGCGTACCGGTCGACACCAAAATCAGTGGATTTTCGATAAATTCTGAAAAATCTCAAAAAATGAATTTAGATAGAAAATGAAATTCTAGGAAGTAAAGTGAAAGCCGTTTATAAAAATTCAACTCCATTTGAAAACTAAAAATCCGGGAATCAGTCAGCGATACCGACCGACACCAGTTTTGAAGATTTTCAATTTAATTCAGGAAATTCCAGAAAATCATAGAAAATCTAAAATACTGAAAAATGATGTTTAAAACTGAAATCGGTCAAATCGGAATACCGGAATGTCCAAATCGAGCAATACTCTAGGATCGGGCCCTCGGTTCAGACTAGGGCTGACTCCGAGTCCACGAATCCAAATCCAAGACAAAACATTCATATAAATAGTTCGTACTACAAAACAAATACCGGAGGTAAATCGAAAAATACGATCGAAAAATCTGAATACGTAATTAAGTACGTATTCCGGGAGCGGGGTGTTACAAATATAAAATGGGGGATTTCATTTCAGCCACCTAAGTCAAACCGTAATTACGAAAAAAACTCGCTCGCATAATTTTATTCATTTTAGCCACCTCTTTTTTAAAGAAAGAATGTGCGCACACTTGTTAAGCACTGAAGCGCTCATCAGCGGCGAAAGACGAAAACGTAGTAATCACTTTAAAAAAATGAATTGCTTCAAAAATATCCTATTTATGAGGACTGTAACTATAATCGCAGTCCTCACAAAATGATCGCAGTCTAGAAGACTCGATTATGATCACAGACCTCACAAAAATGTTTTATTTCGGAGGACTGTGACTATGATCGCAGTCCTCACAAAATGATTGTAGCCTTATTTTTGAGGACTGCGATCATGATCGCAGTCTTCACAAAATGTTCTACTTATAGGGACTCACAAAAATGTCATGTTATTGAAACTTTATAGGATTATGACCATGATCACAGTCTTCTTTATTAGGACTGCGATTATGATTGCAGTATTCACAAAAATATCCTATATTTGCGTCCGATCTGGCCTTGGTTTTGATTCTCGCCGCAGGATCTGGACATTGCGATTGTCAAAACCACGAACCATGTCGAATGCCCCCCAATTATGTGGGAAGTGAGTACTTTCTTTGCTGCAATTTTTTCTTTGTGTTGGATCGGTAATTTGATGAAAAAATATGATTTTTTTTTTATTTTTCTACATCTTGGGTGGAATTCCGCATGTGTGATATGTCTTTTTTGATATAATTACAGGACATTATGGCTTAATTGGGACAGATTTGTTGTAAAGTTTGAATATTTCACTTGATTGATGATTGAATTATAGTGATTATTTCATTTTTAAATTATTAGCAATAGCAATTAGAGAATACTCCGTAGGAGACCTATCCTAACCATTTACACTCCCAAAAAAGAAAAAAGAAAAAATGAGTTGTATGCTTTTATGGTGGACGTGAGTTTATAATTAATTTGTTGAACATTATTCCTGGTGTTGCCTGAATTTTGATGTTAAATAGATTAAATTCTTCTTTTACCTATTATAGTTTGGATTTTTTTTCTTTTACCAATCCCAATTTTCATTTTCCGCAGGCTATTTCCTATGTATATATCAGAGGTTTGATTATTATATGGTGGGAAGAAAAACCTCTTGTTAGTGGATAGTAACAAGAGAAAATGTCAGAAGATCGTTTCTTATGTTCACTTAATTGTTTTCTTTTTTTGTTAGTGATTATATACTTAAAATTGGCAATAATGGTCGATTATTGTTCTTAGCGCGGTAGGGGTAAACCTGCCTTTCTCTTAAATTTATATTTTCTCTGACAAACACAAACCAAATAATTAAAATCCAATAATCAATAGTGGAAAGTATGTAATTGAATCCTTTAGTGGGATTTATGGTGGAGATTAATGAGACAGTTTTGATTTTGAAGTTTCACTCTTGATGAAAAATGGGCCTCAGTATGGAGCTATGCTTAAGACAGTTCATTGTCCAGATCTAAAATAAAATTGGCAGTTGTTTTTTTTTTTTGCAACAATTATGCTTCTAATTCTTTTCTTTCAGTGAATTTCTTGTTTTATCCAATGAAAGAATGTAATTTGCCTCATGGTTAGCTTAAGTTATGAATACAGACACAAATCAGTATTTTGTGCCCCTTGCCTTTGAAATCCTGACTCTGCAACTGCGCACACATAATGACTGACTCTTATCGTTCTTGCATACTTTCTTTACCAAAGGGAGGGGGGAAATGAAAGGGGAAAAAAAAATGAAAAGAGGAAGGTCAGTGAAGTCTCAGACTTTTACTGTCTCTTAAAACATATGTATCTGATTTCTTTCTCAAACTGGCAGGTCTCTCAGTTGAACAGTACTGGCAAGTGGTTCTACACACAGGCATTCTAAATTAATGATCTATTGATAATGCAAGAGTTTCTTATAATGTGAGATAATCTACAAGTAATGGTTTAAGCTATGATATGTAGGATACTTTCCCAACCAAAAATCGGTGTGTCCGACACACCCAGACATGAAGTCCATCCATGTTCGACACTTTGAAAATGTGTAAACTGTTATTCACTTTGAAATTAAGTATGAGATGGTGATATTACCCTTTGACGAAAGCTATAAAAATCAGATTCTTCCATATGTTAATAACAACCATAAACATGTATTTATATGTGTCAAATATGCGTATGTTCAAAAGAAAATGCATATATAATCATGTCCTCACATTTGGATTTTGGAGAATCGTTATGCCCAACATCTATTGTCCATGTTTACAAATCATAGGGTTTAAGTTGAAATGGTTTAACTGATGAGTCAGTTTGGAGTTAGAAAATTCTCTGACACTAAGAACTCCAGCTATCCTAGAACTATACAAAATTGCAGCCTTTACTTTCTTCCTATGTTTTTGTCTATTGATTTCTAGTTGCACTTCACCCTTGAATGAGAGCTCCAGTGGTTCATCCATTCTATTCTTGTTGTGTTGGATTTGTCTCCCCCTCCCTCTCCCATTTTCTGTAAATCCACATTAAAATTATTGGCTCAGCTGACAATTAACTGATGCTTCATTTATTTTTTTCACATCGTAATGATAATATGTATACTTCATTACTTTGTTTTTGATTAGTTATTTATTATACCCTTGTTTCAAAGTCTTTTATCTTAAAACAGCGTTACAGTATTACCAATGAAATATAAATGCAAGCTATATACTGAAGATGAGTTAAAAATGACAAATGTGTGAACATATGATGTTGGTGCTGAGCTGATGTTGTCCAAATTGCCTAGATTCTAGTTGGCATGGCATGATTACTCTTATTTATGAGGTTTCTCAAGTGTATATTGAACATTAAGTGTATCCTTCAAGTAATTTTCCCCTCAACACGAACCAAATCGAATCTTTACTTTCTCCATGTCGATGAAGGCATAGTGCCTTCACTTTGAATCGTTCCATAAGTTACTGGAGGGGAAGGGAAATCTCTCTCCCCCATATGTGTGTGGAGGGAAGGAGTTGTGCCGATCCTTTCCTCTCTTCTTCGCCCCCGTCCTTTCGCTTTTTGTTGGCAATCTATATCCTGGATTGTATGACCAGGCTGAACCTGACCCGACCTAGTCTATGACTGGCTACCCGATCTCCCCGACTTTCATAGTTGGTAGAAGAATATGGAGATTGGAGACATATATTTCTCCCATGTTTATTTATTTTTTGAGCGATCTTTTATCGTAGTATTTGCGACGTAAGTCATACCTTAGATTGTTTCCCCTTTTCTACTCAAAGGTGAACAAGTCGCAAACAAATTCACCATGGAGGAGTGGTGCAAGTAGTTCAAGTTGGGGAAGCTACAGGGACAAAGCATGGAGAAGATATAACCACTGACTACGAGAGGAATATACGGAGGAAATGGAGAGAATGGTCAGTGCCTTTCTCTTGTCAGTCTCCCTTTCATTGCCTCCCATTTCGTCTATTTCTTTGTTGTTTTTTAATTACTAATAATTTGAAGAAGAAGAAATTTCAGTATATTATTCATAAAATGTTACATCAATATATATAGAAGTAGAGAATGAAATAAGGAAAGTATACATGTCTAGATACAATGTATCACATGTATCACATGTCTGTTAACACTCCCCTCAAACTCACAACGGATCAAACACCAAGAGTTTGAAAATATACTCGTCGATCATCCCTCGTCGAAGGCGATAATGGTGAAGTCATCACTCGTCGATCATCTCTGTCGACAACGAGAATTGTGAAGTTATCGCTCATGATGGCGGGAATAGTGAAGTTATCGCTTGATCGTTCGTCGACGGTGAGAATGATAAAGTCATTACTGGAGAGATCTCGGAGGAGGAAGCCTCCGCGCTGGAGGGTGAGGGCTGAAGGCGGTCGTTGAGGCAGGGGCCAAGAGCGGCGCTGGAGTAAGATATCGTCAAGGTTAACAATAGCGGAAGATGAAGAGATGGCCCGGTGCTAGGCATAACTACATAAGCACGGCTCAGCGCAGGCTCGTTGTTAGCATAGAACGACGATCAACATAGAATTTTGAGAGGCTCTGGTATCATTATAATTTAGAGAAGAAGAAATTTCATATATATTATTCATAAAGAATTATATCAATATATATAGAAGTGAATAATGAAATAAGAAAAATATACATATTTAGATACAATATATTATATGTCTATACACATGTCTAGATATAATGTATCGCATGATATCACATATTTGGTAACAATTACCACGCTGATGTAACTTATCTTCACATATATATTTTTTGAATAATTTACTCTTTGGTGACAGTTTATGACAATAAATGTTGGTTTGCTACCTCTTCAATGATTTGAATATGCTAATCTTTTCATTTCTAGTGTTAAAAGAGAAAGGGAAGAAAAGCAAAAGAAAAAAAGAAAACACTCTCCCGACATGCTGGCTTGCTTTCTATAAGAAACTATAGGCTAGAAATGAATTAATCATGACAAAAACAAGTTATATTCTATCGAACATGAAACCTCTATTTGTGGGTTTTCTTGTTTGCTCATTTCACACCAAATTACTTCTTGATTGAAAGTAATGTTCCGTACATTGATCAAGTTGATTCTCTCTGGTTCTTGTGGCTTAAGAATATGGAAGAAAATTCAGCCAGATTCTTTTGGTGTTTAGACATATTAAACTGAGGTAAAATAGCAAAAGAAAGCGAATACTCCTTTCACATGAAACCCTTTATTATTTCACATAGAGTTCACAGAAAGCAACCATAACTATACTGCTACAGCTATAAATTTGCAGGTATCTTAGTGCCTTTTTATAAATTCAGATCTTTACGCCGCTAGCTTCTTTTTTCTTCCTGTTACATCTTTGTACTACCTGCTGTGAAGTTTTTACTCATATTCAACATTGATTTATGCATGATCGTGAATCCGGCTGGTCGCTAAGGCTTGAATTTCTAGAAATCTATCCAAATGTCATATACATATATGCTTATAAGCAATGGTCGGGTCCTACTGGCTCAGGTTCAGAAGAGCCATCTTATGTGGTGACATTGATGCTGTTCTAGTGTCCGGCCAACCTACATGTAATGCATTTTTTCATGCAGGAACGTATCGGGCGCATGCAACATGTCTCTGAGAGAGAGAGAGAGAGAGAGAGAGAGAGAGAGAGAGAGAGAGAGAGAGAGAGAGAGAGAGAGAGAGGAGCTATGAGATTTGGAGGGAATATGGCCCTGGTGCATATGAACAATTACAACGAGACGATTGGTACTGGCATAACGATCATCTTACAGCGTCGAAAGAACAAACTACAGGTCTACTCCTGTAACTCACCTTCATTCACAATGCTGTGCACCACTACTCAATCTTGGGGCCTGCCTGACAAGGTAATAATTAACTAACCATCTCTTTTGCACTGTAGGTTTTATATTTCTTTGTCCTTTTTTTTGAATACAGATTATTCTGTTAGTGTATACATATATCGCTGCAAGGTGTTTGAGTTATAATTTTGTCTGCCTATCAACAGGTCAAGGGCAACACCATGCTCAGATGCAGAAATGAAGGTTATTGTTTTCCTGTAACTCACCTTCATTCACAATACTGTGCATGTCCTGAACATGTGACCTCATTGTCACCCATCACAAACTCACCTTCATTAGTTCATATTCTGACTTTTGGTTTAATCATGTTTCTAGTTTTTCATCGTTAGATGGAAGTATGGAAGTCAGACATTTGAACTTTATGCATAAAATACTTTATGCATTTTTATGCAATTGATTGATCTCAGTTATAATCTCTGGCATTCATAAAATTCTCAGTACAGGCCGTGTCTATTACTTTGGAAACCTACTTATTCTTAGACTGAGCAAATGTTGTTGTAAGTTCTTAATTTTACCCAGACAGCTTTCAGAGCAACAGCTATGAAATGCCACCCAGATCAGAACCAGGAGAATAAAAGTGAGTTCTTTTTCTTACTGAAATTTGTAGCATTCTATGTGCCGAGGCCTACTTTATTTCATTTGATGAGAGAGATGTAATTCATTTTTTCGGTGCGGAAGATGCGGAGGCGAAATTCAAAGAAGTGATAGCATCATATGAAGCAATTAAACTGGAGAGGGAATCTACCAAATGTTGTTGATGTGAAATTATTAGTTCATAGTTTCATCAGTTCACCAGGAAAAAGATGAATCAATTTCCAACCAAATTTTGCCTTGCCATTGCTCTTTTTGCAGACAGAGAGCAGAAGGGTTTTGTTTCTCAAGAAGTCCATTGAGTTTACTTCAAAAAAAAAAAAAAAAAAGAAAATCATGAAGAATCCTTGAGAGAACGTTAATGTATACTTTTAACTAAGCTCGTTTTCGCTTCTTGATTTTTGTCATATAAAATGTTGCCACCTGCCATTTAAAATATAAATGGTTTCAATATTTTCTGATCTATCAAGTTGTATATTCAAAGGTAGTTTCTGTGGCAAATTGGTTTCATGATGCTTATGAGTTCAACAAGAATAATGGCAATTTTGAGTTCCAAAAACTTATTTGTAACAGATATATCTGGTTCCTCTGAACTATACAATGTAATAATCTATTATCTTCATTTTTTTCCCTCTCGATTTCTCGGTATTAGATTATTCTTATTCATTTTATTCCTGAATATGTCATTGCTGATATCTATACCAGCATCAACTATTGTACAAATTCAACCTATCTGTAAAAATTTGATATTTCTGCTGCTATACTTCCAAATTATTTGTAATATTATTGCTTGAGAATTAAGCTTCAAAAATATGAAAAGTGAATCCTCACAGAGACCATCATTTGCAATTTCTGTGTAATATTGTTGAGAGGCGATGATGAATCTATAGAGAAACATGTCCAAATTCTTTTTCGCCGAGTTTCCTGCAGAGCAAGCTTCAATGCTTCAATGTCGATCAACGAATACTATACGTTAATTTGTGCAACATCTGTCCCCTTTGCTCTTCACCTGAAAACTTGAGGATCATTCTGTGATTTTTAACATACATGACACAAAAATCTCAACTCCATATTGTATATAGTTTTCTAAACTCTTCCTTGGTGTCATATACAGCAAAGAAAGAAAGGCGATGAACAAATGTAACTCCTTTGCTTTCTGAAGGTGCTCTTCTTTATCACTTTTTTTCGTGTTTACTTTAGTTCTAGTTTTGCTAAATTTTTGAATGACTCTTTTAGGTTGCTCTTCTTGTAATTTTGATCCTTAATTTTATTAAGGATATCATAAGAAACTAGAGATTGAGTTTAATGTCATATCATCTACAAGTTAAAAATAGATAGTTGCTCATTATATCAACACAAAAAGCTAACAATACAAGCACAACTGTAATCTGGAAAAAGTTCAGACGTTTGGCTAAAGATTTTCATATAAGATGCAAAACTAATTCATAATTCACTGCACATTTTACATAAATACAAATTCTTATTGATTAAATTATCATTTAAAACTCAGTACAATAACATTGATCCCAACCCCCAAGAAGAGAGAGCCATGCAGTTTATTTGACATTAGAGTGTGACAAATTCAAACATGGCTTGCATCTTCAAGCTAAGGATCCTCACTGTACAGACTCAAAGCACTCTCCAATCCTCTGCTCTGACCACCGCCGCGAGCTGCCAGGCCTCTCTGCCCCTTCCCTTTCCCCTTCCCCTTCCCCCTCTCCCTCTTCTTCATTTTCTTCTTCTCCAAGTCAATCACCCCCCTCCTCTTGTACATCTTGAAGCTCACATTCCTTTCGGCCGCCATCTCCCTCACCTTCTCCGTGATCTCAGCCGCGACCGCTCTGTTGTAAAGCTTCTTCAACCCCTTCATCAGCCTAGCGAAAGTATCCGGCTGCGGCATCAGCCCAGCCTCCATCATGTCCAAGCAATACGAGCATGCCTCCTTCACATGCTTCTTAGCAAACAATGCATGTATCCAAATTGTCCAAGCACACACGTTGAGCTCCCCTCCTTTGCTCACTATCAGCCCCCAGATTGCTTTGGCCAACTCGAGCTTTTCGTCTCTCAGGAGAGAATTCAACAGATCCTTCATGAGCCCATATTGGGGCACCGACAGAAGTCCTCTCCCCACCATCTCCTTGAAATAGTTGCAGGCCTCAATCAGCGAGCCCTGGCCGAGAAACCCGTGAATGATGATCACAAAGGAGTCGAGCCCCGGGCTGAGCCCGCTCGCCTCCATCTCATTCCACAGTTCAACTGCCTGGTCCAGCTCGCCGAGCTTGCAAGACAATCTGATCACAGTGTTGTACACTCCAAGATCTGGACAGCATCTTTCCCTCTTCATTCTAATCATCAGCTCCAAGCACTGCTCCAAATCTTCCTTCTTCTCGAGCGCGGAGAAGATGGAGAAGTACGCAGCCGGGTTCGGTCTGCACCCGCTTTCCGTCATCCCATCAAGAAACTCGTAAGCCCTCTCGATCCTCCCGCACTTTGCGAACCCACCGATCAAAGTCGAATACGTGACACCATCAGGCAAGCACCCATGCTGCCGCATTTCAACAAACACCCGCATTGCTTCGTCCATTCGCTCCCTAACGCAGAGCGCCTGAATCAAGCTAGTGTAGGTGATGGCATTCGGCTCGCACCCTTTCTTCCTCATCTCGCTCAGCAGTGCGTGCCCGTCCTCGATCTTTCCCACGGAGCAAAACCCAGATACCAAAGTGTTGTACACAACGACATCGGGTTCAAACCCGGCATTCTTCATCTGGACCAAAGCGAACTTGGCCTCGTCCATCTTTCCGGCCCTGCACCACCCATAGAGCAGCGAGGTGAAGTATCTGAGCTTGGGCGGGAACCTCTCGCGCATTTCGTCGAGCAGCTTGGCGGCCTCCTTGACGGCCCCGTTCTTGGCGAGGGCGTCGAGGAGGCAGCCGAAGACGTGCTCGTCGGGGGGGCAGCCGTAGTGGGGCATTTCGTCGAGCACCTGGACGGCCTTGGCGACGAGCCTGGACTTGGCGAAGCGGCGGATGAGGATGACGAAAAGGTCAGCGGATACGAGGTGGGGGTGGCGGGCGCGGAGGTGATCGACGAGGGACCAGGAGGCGGAGAAGTTGCGGGAGCGGGAGAGGAGGCGGAGGAGGGAGGAGTGGAGGGAGGGGGAGGGGACAAAGCCGGGGGCGGAGGAGGCGAAGGAGAGGAAGGGGAGTGCGAGGAGGAGGGAGGGCCGCAGCGGGAGAGGACGCGGTCGAGGAGGAGGGGGTGGTGGAGGGTGGAGGCGGGGATGGAAAGGGAGTGGAGGGCGGCGGCGAGCTTGGCCGAGGAGGATGAGTGGAGGCGGCGGAGGGTGCGGTAGATCTTCTCGACGTCGGAAGAGAGGTTGGGAAGAGGGGAGGAGGAGGAGGATGAGGTGAATGGTTTGGAGTGGAGAAGGGATCTGAGGAGTGATGATGGAGGAGGAGAGGAGAGCTTGTGCATTGTGAGTGTTTGAGACCGAGACTGAGAGAGCAGGTAAATTTTTGACTGTACACCCCACACACACAAGTGGGGGGCACAATTTGGATTCTCCCTCTCGCCCAAAATAGCAAGAAAATTACATGAATGTTGCAACAGCCAGATACAATTTCGTTTTTGGCTCTGATGCTGTAGCTGAGCAAATTAACAAAACAGTAAAGACAACAATAGGGATATCAATCTGGATACATGAATAAAGAAACTCATATGATTCTTCTGTTCAATAAAAACATGGATAAACATTTAACATGGAAGGTGATCAGAGTGTTACAATATGGCTATAGAAAGGAAACAGAGGCTGTACATACATTATCAAATAACAATAAATTAGCATTTAGGCATCAACATACAAGGGAGCTCTCATTCTAACAATTCATGTCTGCAGCAACAATATAATTACAGGCAAGAGAGAAGAAATAATAAGGGGGAGATGTTAATGTACATAATGCATAAACACATGTTCTCTCATTCTAAAACTGAGTCAACTCAGCTAATGATACAATAAATAAATTATAACACACACACACACACACACACACACACACACACACACTCTTAATGTACATTGCACAGAAGGACACTCCTCTACCAAGCAACTAATCTCACAAAAACTAGCAAATCTATAGAGCTGTATACTGTAATGCAGTATCGAACCAAGACTAATATTCTATCATCTGCACAAGCTCAGCTTTGCATGTTCTTTTGTAGTGTCCTGTTTGGTTGCAGCGACTACAGTGCACAGTATGCTTCTCCTGGTTAGATTCCTCCGTGCAAAGTCGCTTCTTTTCAGGTCTGCCAGGAGGGCGCCGAAACTTTGGAGGTCGCACAACTCGAGCTACATCATCTGACAGACCCTCCGAGGCTTTGCTCCATTCACTTTTGTCCGGTACTGGATGAATCGACTGTGAGTAAGACTCACAGTAGCTGGCAACTGTGAAATACTTCTCAGTATACTCATAAATATTTTTCCTAGATGATAGGAGGGCTGCAACTGCATGGGAGCATGGTATCCCATATAGCTGCCAATCGCGACAAGAACAAGAATGAGTGCCAATATTTACAATATTAGACCGGTCGGGGCATAAAACTTCAAACTCCACTTCATCTGAACGTAGAACATGATAGTTACCAGCACATTCAACTGCTTGTGATATCTGTTTCTCAGCCGAGGGGACAAGTATTGACGTCCATGCCATGCCTTTTTCATGTCGTTCTTTGAATTCTGCCACAAGTTTGCTATGAATCCTTTCTATTACTTGAATAATAGGAAGTTCACAAGCTTCCAGGATCCATTTGTGGAATTCCTCAATGTTTGAAGAAAGATGACCATACCGCGAGCCTTCAAAATAAACTACAGCCCAATGGCAAGGTGAAACTTGCTGAATCCATTTTGCTGCATCAGAGCAAACTTCTTCAATTTCCGCCACCCTCTCTTTGAAGCCTGTCGTGGTTATACAATAGGCGGCCTTCCAGAGAAGATGGATGAGCCTCGAATTCTTGAACTCTTTATTGATGCTTTCAGTTAGATGCCGCATGCACATCCCAAATCTAGCAGTTGGAAATTTTCTTCTCACAGCGTCCACAATAGCCTTCTGACAATCTGATAGGACAGTAAGCTGAGGTATGTTCTCCGTGCTGATCTCAAGAAGCTTATGGAACTCCGACACAAACCACATCCAGCTCTCATCAGTTTCTACATCGGCAATACCAAAAGCTACCGGAAACAACCCACCATCAGCATCAAATGACGTCACAGAGAGTAGGCTACCAAGGTACTTGCTTTTTAGTTGCATTGCACCAAAGCAAATAACAGGTAAACAGCCGTGCAAAAAGCCATATATTGATGCATTGAAGGAAACGAAGAGCCGCTGGAATCTATGGTCTGATCCAGTTGTAACTAACTGAGCAATGCTTCCTGGATTGCTTTGCCTTATTTGCTCACAGTATGCAGGAAGAAGGCAGTACCCTTCCTCAGAAGATCCATATATAGCAGCCAAGCCCCTTTCTTTTGCTCGCCAAGCTTGTTTATATGGTATGGTGATCCCATACTGTTTCTGAATGTCTTGCAATATGTCCTTTGGTTTGTAATTCACATTGTCCCTTAGTCTCTCCTCTATAAGATTTACAATCCAATCTACTGATGCCTGGTGATGACCAAGTTGGGCATTTTTGCCGCAAGTGTGTGTCCCTTCAATGGCCCTTACAGTGAAGGTCGGAGCACTGGGAAGCTTCACTGCACGGATGCGCCAAGGGCAGCCCTCTTTAGCACATTTGGCAAAGTAACGAATCAAATCACTCTTTATAATCTTTAGCTCAAAGTGTTGGGCAATAGCAGCTTCTTTTATAGCCTTTCGGAAAGCCTTGACATCAGGGAACTGCTGGCCAACAACAAAGTTGTAATCCTCCATTTAGCAAGTAAATATGAACTCAATGTTACAATATTTTGCCTTCTTCCTTCATGAATTCTAGCCGTAGGAACAGCACCCAGCGATCCACATATTCATGCAAAAAACGACCTACCAGGTAAAGTATTTAACATGAAACAAGTGAAGTCAGGACATTGAAGAATATAAGATTCTAAGAGAGGATTGCAAAAGAAAAGGCAACAGTTTCCTTGAAATGAGTATATGGAAAATTTTCTTTTAATTTCAGAATAGGGAAAAAGCACAAAGTAAAATGTTGATTAAATCACCACACTCTTAATGCAACAATCCAAGAGCAACACTAATAAACTCATTGTGGTGGTGATTTTCCGCCATAAGTAAATGGACATCCTCACCATAAGCGAGGGATATAATGGTAAGTGTACGTAAACAAAGCACAACATAGAAAAAAGAGAGAAGACACACGGGATTTTACGTGAAAACCCTTAAATGGGGGGGGGGGGGGGGGGGGGGGGGGGGACACGGAAAGAGAAGAAGCTTCACTATAATTCTCAAAGATTATAGGAATCTAGAAGATGAGTATAGATTTCAAGATCAGAATTGGGCTCCTTTGATATCAGGGGTGAATCCTTTTGTATCCGGGGTTCTCCTTTTCTTTGTTGGAGGATGAGATTTACTTATACTCGATTGAATTGTTGGCATGATGACAGATGGTGCAGGTAAGATCTTCATAACTGTACAATTTGCATATATCAACTTGTTGTAACGGCCGCTATCAGTGGTGCTGGCTTGTGGGGATTGCATGCAGGGAAATCCGCCACTATTCATAACTGCCAGCGTTGAGTGGCGTCACACGTTATGAAGGAAAAATAAGGTGGCATAACTGTCGGTGAAAATAGAAGGCGAAATGTTACTAAAGCTGCTTGGTTCGGAACTGAAGTCTTCAGAACGAACGAAGCTTCAGTGCAGAGAGGATCTGAAAGAGGCAGGGAATATCATGAACTTCGGAGGAGAGCTCTGATGTACCTCAGAGAGTTAGAAGGTGAGGAATACATGTTGTCATCTTAGATGGAATCAGAATTGATCACTACAGATACCCTAGCATACATTCGCCTGTAGGATGAGTGGAGCTCGTAGGCAGTTACGTTGCCATCCCCGAGCGGAGATGGAACCCACAACGGAGCGTGCAAGCATGGACTCTGAGTGGGGGGAATCCCAGTAGCGAAGCAGGCTAAAATGATTAGAAGCAATATATAATTTTATTTGATAATGAAATGAAAATAAAAGCACAGGGGAGGTCATAGACAGTGGTACTGCCCTGCTAGGGGAGGTATGATCGGATAACTCGATTGTCTTGTATAGGGTGATCGTTTGATGTGTTGGACAGGGGCAGAGCGCTCGGCTATCCGGATCTGGAGACTACTTCGAGTGTGAGGACATATTCCTAGATGAAGACCTGACGGATAAGCCCTTCCAGGTATCTTCAGAGGCTCCGGCAATGAATGGTTTTGTACCCCTTACCGTCGTGGTAGAAGTATTACACTTCTGCCCCACGTTGCGATGGGGCGTACTGGATGTGTCTCAAACACCTGACCTGGGGTTGATCCTTGATGCTGTTGAAGACTGCGTTGATAAGAAGCCCGAGCGGAGTGGATTACTCTATCGGTGTGTAAGCTTGGAACTGACTTGGTGAGAGGGTCGAGAGCGCTTGTCTCTTGTAGACAGGCTGCCCTTGGTTTCGATCGTGGGCAAGAGCGGAGACTTCGTGCAGAGACTTCGACTTTCCTCTGTGGTCGTCAGGTTTCACGATGTGATTGGAGTTAGGCTTTATTACCTCCTCCAACTGAATGTAGGGTTAAGCTCGGTATAGAACCTCGCTCATCCCAGTGACATTGTGCTTCAGAAGATGTTTGTACCAAGGGTGAAAGACTTACAGCCGCTGATGAACGTGAGTGCAAAGACGTCCTTACCGCAACTAGGGACCTTGATCAATTGGCTTTGAAAGTAGCCAATGTAAGATTTGAGACTACAGATCTACCTCATCTCGATGGTGAGAAGATGGTGCTTGTTCCTCTTAATCTCCCAGCGAGATGCGTACTAAGTGAGTAACGCTTCGGATATCTCCTCGAAGTTGTGGAGAGAATGTGGAGACAGAGAGTAAAACCAATCTGAGACCACATCTTTCAGGCTGAAGGAAAAGTGAGGCACAGAGTGGATCGTTGCGGGAGTGGACTATCATTTTGTCCCAAAAATGCCTTGTGTTTAGACCGGGTGGCTCGGTCCGGAGTAGTACTTGAAGGTTAGAGTTGAGAACTTTTCAGGAACTCGCACTCCAGAATCTCTTTGGAGAGGAGAGAGTCGGAGACTACAACAACAAAAGGTGTTGACCGGCTATTGAGTTACAACTTAGTTTCCTTGATCCGTCTTTGGATCGTCGTCGAGGGCTTAAAAGTCAGAGATTCGTTGACTTCAGGCTCATTTTCCACCCCGACTTCGGGCTCATTTTTCGACTACGTCGGTGTCTAATTATTCTGGAGGGTAACAATTTGGGTCTGGAGTTGGTTGTTGAGCTGCTTCAATACCTCCCATTCATGAATGACATTCTTGCGATCGAGAACGATTACTCCCAATTATGATCTGACTAGACTTGCTCCTCCTTCATCTGCTCTTTCATATTGGCGATCATCTGAAGGAGCTGGTCTTCGTGCTGCTGCACTGGTTGGACACTGGCGGCTACCCCTCAAAGTGAGGAGCCAGTGTCTTCGGTGGTACGCGGCTGATCGTCAGCAGGCGAGGGGACTGTGCCCCTAATGGTGCTGATGGCCTTGCCTTTAAACGTGACGCCGTTGAGGGTGACAATTGCTTTCTTGGGGCCATCGACGCTATGGAAGAGGCCTTTTAAGGAAGTTTGTTTGAGGAAGGTTTTTGATTTTGGAGAGGGAGATTTTGAGTGTAGGAACTCAGATCTCAATGAAATCACCAGTTTGTTGTGGTGATTTTCCGCCACAAGTAATTGAAACTGTCGATTCCTCACCACAAGCGAGAGATATAGTGGGGGTAATGCACATAAACAGAGCACAACACAGAAAGAGAGATGATACACAGTATTTTACGTGAAATCTTAATCGGAAAAAACTACGGGAAGGAGAAGAAGCTTCAATATATTCTCAAATTACAAAGATTAAAGAAATATAGAAGATGAGTGTAGGTTTCAAGATCAAAATTGGGCACTTTTGGTATCAGGGGTGAATCCTTTTGTATCCAGGGTTCTCCTTTTCTTTGTTAGAGAACGAGGTTTACTTGTACTCGACTGAATTGTTGTCATGGTGACAGATTGTGCAGGCAAGATCTTTGTAACTACACGATTTGCACATGTCGACTTGTTGTAACGACCACAATCAGCGGTACTGCTTAGTTGGGATTGCGTATAGGAAATTCACCACTATCCCTAACTGTCCGCGTTGAGTGGCGTCACACATTATGAACGTGGAGAAAAATAAAGTGGTGTAACTATCGACGGAGATCGAGGGCAAACTGTTGCTAGAGCTGCTTGGTTCGAAGCTGAAGTTTTCAGAACGGATGAAGCTTCGGAGCAGAGAGGATCTGGAGGAGATCGAGAATAGCATGGACTTCGAAGAAGCTCGTGAGGGACACGTGTCGTAATCTCGGATGCGGTCAGAATTTGACCACCACACTCATATTTCAACAAACACAATATTATAAAGATTCCTTTCTTCTGTCACTAGTAGCAACAATAGAAATACTACCGATAGCTACAGATTTCAGTGGCAACTGCCAATTGACTGTACCCTTTTTTTCCCTCTGGTTAGTTGAGCACAATTAATACCAAATAACCAACATTTTCCACTTATCATACTTTGATCGTTTTTAAATTTAGGTCACAAACACTCCAAACTCTAAAGATACAACTACGCATTGAGACAACCACATGAGCTACTCCTAACTTGTGAGCTGGAGCATTAGGGTACAATAAAGTTCCATTTTGGATTTTTCCTAAAATGAAGGTCAATATAAGCAACAAAGTTTATGTATATGTACACACAAAACTTCACCGTTAACGAATTTCCCAGTTAAAAAAGCTAACTTTACTAAAAACTAAGCAAATAAAAAAAAAAACGTTAGCATGATAGGAAGTGGCAATATTGTCATTTCCTCAGATCACAGAAGCATGTAGAAGAACTAAATTATCGAAAAGATAGAAACGATACAGCAATAAAGAGAGTGCGAAATTAGGGCTTCAGCAAAAATTTCGTAAAAAACGAGAACCGGAAAGAAAATACCTGATCGGATCGCCCATGTAGATGTCGGATCGCCTCTGTTAGTAGGAAATAGGGCTTTGATTGAGAGGTGGCACTGAATTCTAGGGTTTTAGGGCCATGAAAGAGGGGGGGGTGGGGGGGGTGGTGTGGAGAGATCGGGGAGGAGAGAGAGAAGAAGCCGAGGGCGAGGGCAAAGTCTCTTTTGGGGATACTGACGAAAGGTCGAGGTTGTTAGTCATCACAAAGGGTAAAGGAAAATAAATTTTGGAGCGAGGGCGTTCTCGTATCTCTGGTGATTTGCCGAGAGCAGTTACTCATGGGCCGTTTGTTTTGCGGTAAAACCCCCAAAAGTCCGTAATTCGTAAATGACTTACAATTCATTACAATTACGGTTTTTTTTTGGATCGTATTCGTAAAACACTTACGTAAATCAATTATTACTCACTTGCAACCTAATTATTATCACTTCCAGCCTTGTTACAGTTAATTTTATTGTCATACAAATTTGTATTATTTTTATGTTAATATTAAATTTTTTTTATATTTAGCATTTTTAATATTTATTTGTATATTAAAATTTTTTAAATCACCAATAGTTAATTTTGTGTGTGAACTGTTTCACTACGACTTACATATTACGGCCGCCAAACACCGTAAAACACAATACATTTCCTACTTACAACTTTATATTACCAACCAAGCACCGTAAAACTTACATGCATGTAACTCGTTTACAACTGTAAAAATTTACCAATTACGACTTACGAATTAAGGCCAATTACAACAACCAAACAGACCTAATTAACCCCAAAGAAGTAGGGAACGGATATTACCACCCAAAAAGTGACGAAGGCACTCCACAAAATATTAACAGATGTGCCATTATACTTTTGGACACAACTATTCTTGTAAAAGAGTCCAAAATACCCTCCCTTCTTTTCGTTTCTCCTCATTTAATACAAAGAGGTGGCTCCGTTCGGCTGAATACGACAGAGGGGAGTTGGGTGGGCAAGGGGATGACAGGGGGAGCCAGGAAGGGGGAAAGAGACCAGGGGACGGAGGAGGGGGAACAGGGAGGGGAGGAGAGGAGGAGGACGGAGGGGGGTCGCCGGAGGGGGGCAGGGTTTCGTCGGTGAAGGAGGAGAAAAAGAAAATGGCACTTTGGCTATTTTTTTTTTTTTAAAAAAAAATTTGGGGTGCCTTTATCAATTTTGAGGGTGCCTTAATCCATTAGGGGCTTTTATCATTTTTAGGGGTGGTATAACCGTTCCCTTATTTAAAGGGTGCGGCTATTCACACTCGCAAAATTGCTTAACACACTCACATTTTAAATAAAATTGTTGGGATAGTTTTAACTTAAATTAAAAGATGAAAATAGACATTGATTAACTCTAATATTACAAGTAGAGGAAATTCTATTCCTAAACACAAACAAGTAATTGTTGAATACACCCACCAAAATTCAATTCCTAATGAATCTTACTTCTTTTTTATTCTTTAAATATATGCTTCTTCTTCACTACACAAGGCCTAAAACATTTATCGGTGTCTATACCATCAAAAATTTCGCATTGATAACTACGGGCGAACAAATATATCATTGAAGTATTACAATGATCAAAAAGTAAGCTTCTCTTTCTCATTCATTAAATTAAATTGTGTTTCCTCTTTTGGGTGGTTTTGCATTACTAATCATCATAATACTTTTGTGCTGACTTTTCTACACTGTCGTGCTACAGAATAAAAAGTGTCTCGATTTCCCTCAATTAAGGATTTATTAGTTTTTATATTTTAGATTATTGAGTATATATTAAATATCTATTATCTTAGCAAATAAACTTACATATTCTTTTGTTGATGTAGCACATTATAGATTCCAATCTCTCAGTCAATAGGGTATAGGCTTTTCTTTTACAACTTTTTTAAAGATTTTTTTTTTAAAATGAACAATTGATAAAAAAAATTTTGACTAAAATACTCTAGCGATACAACTCAAGACAATACTACTCATGTAACACGATACTAAATAATTTGTCATTCACAATACGGGCCTTTTCTTCCTTTAGGGGAAAAAATATATGCATGAAATATAATATGTATTAATACTATTCTAACAACTAATTAACGCAGACCTTTATACATGTTAACGTCGTACACAATATTGAATGTCGATCGGTCTGATAAGTTATATTTTGAATTAGATTTGAGCTAAAAAATATTGCTTAAAAATATTATAGCACTATAAAGATTTTGTTATTTTTTGGTAAACAAATCGTGTAAGAGGGTTGCTTTCAAGTTGCATTCTTTTCAACCTAAAAAAACACGATTGTATAATTATGTTGACATCGCCTTCACAACTAATTTCACAAGTATATGTTTATAAGAATTAAATCTTTAATTATAGTTTTTCATTTGTTTTCAAAAAAAACAAAGAACAAGAACACAAAATCAAAGCACATCCTAAAAATACAACCACAATATATATATATATATATATATATATATTATATATATATATATATATATATATATATTATATATATATATATATATATATATATTAAACGTACAAAAATATTTAATTTTTTATTTTTTACACAATTCTTGTTTCTCATAAAGAAATAGATTGCTAAAGAAATTTAATAAGATACATAAAAGTAATTAGTGAAGAAAAGATTTATGGGTCATTGAAGATTGGTGATTGGGAGGGAAAAAAAATCAATCTAGGGATACTCTTTTGATAAATTGAACTTTGGTGACATCGGCAGTTAGAAAAGGGTTGAAGAAATCCAAAAAATACTTCAAATCATATCCTCGAAACTGAACATTTGGTGTCTGAGACGTCGCCTGAAGATGTCGATGAGATCATCAAGAAGATGAAGGAGACGAGAAGGGCCGACGCAGGGATGGGGGGAGTGATGGTGTTTGAAGGGGGCGAGCGAAAAGTTGAGTCATCGATAGATAATTGAGAGAGGGAAAGAGTTTTCTGACGAGGGAGAGATGACAGAATTAGTATAGTGAAATTTTAATTTGACTTAAGTTGTGAGGGATAGTTTAAAAAAGTAAGGGGATGTGTTTAAAAATTTTGTGGGTGTATTAAATATATGGATGTGTTAAGCAATTCTGTGAGTGTGAATAGTCGTACTCTTATTTAAACTCAAAGAAGTGGGGAACATATATTACCACCCCAAAAAGTGACGAAGGCACCCCACAGAATATTACAAATGTGCCATTATACTTTTGCACATAGCTACCCTTGTGAAAAAGTCTAAAACACCCTTCCTTCTTCTCTTTCTCCTTCTTCCTTCTCCGACGAATGGCGGCGCTCCCCCCCACTGCCGCCTCCCCTCCTTCCCCTCTCCCATATAACACTTGCGTAAAAGTATTCAGCTAGTGTAAAAGGACGTGACATCAGTTAATTTGGTTGTTGGAAATTATAAGTTTTCTGCCGGTAAATAGGCCTAAAGTGTGCATGGTAAAGCAAGCAAATGAAGGGAAGTGGAGAAAAGAGCTCAGCTGAGCTTTATTTGTTCCCTCCCTTCCTCTTCTCATATTCTCTTTCTATTGTTAAAGTTTAGTGTAGTTGGGTTTTGTGACATTTGGGTGAGTAAGATTAGTGTTGTAATCTCTTTGTATTTACTATTTTTATTAGAGAGTTCATCTTGTTGTCTTCTCCTATGGATGTTGGTCACATTGACAATCATGTTACATACTGGTGTACTATAATCTTTGTCTCTACTAGCTTATTTTTCTTATTTGTTAATCTCCCTTCTTATTTGGCATCTCTTGTACTAGAATCACATTGCTACAACAAAAAAATAGCATTAGGAAATGAACTAAATGATCACATGTGACAAACAAGGAGGCAAGTTCGAGTATGAAAACAGTGTAGCACCGTGTGAAGAACTAAATGATCACATATCACAAGCACCAAAGCCGTTTTAGATATGAAAACACAAAATAGAATTGGATTAGGGTGTCAACTAGGCCAGAGGCGGCAACCCGCATGGGCCTGGGCCGGCCCACTGGGTATCCGAGATAGACCCGATCGGAGCACGACTCCCCATGGCTTGTGCTCGAGTTCGTGTTTGGAGGCTCACGCCTGCCCATGTCGGGACTAACTCGTGCCTAACTTGGGCCCGGGTCTGGCACAGTCCGCCCGTGTCGGACCGGGCCGGCCTGGCACGGGTAGAGCCCAATGGCATTGGTGCTGTTGGGAAGGCCGGCTAGCCCAGCCGCGCTGCCCACTACTACCCCCTCCTCCGCCGCCCATCCACCTCCGCCCAAAAAAAAAAAAAAAAGTGCCCGAGTTTGAACCGAGGACCTCAATGTGTGAGTGAGACAAGTTTGATGACCAACTATACCACCACCTAACACTTGTGTAAATATTAGAGAGAAAAACAATTTATTGTGTGAAATAATAGTTTTATTTTTTTAAAATATCCGATCCAGGTCGCGGGCTGGTCCCGAGTCCCCCAAGGGACCCGGGCTCGGGCTGGGCTGACCACTGCTTGGCACGCGCCGCCCGCCCTCTTGGCCTGTCGTGCCCGGGCCGAGCCGGATGGGGTCCGGCCTGTTTGACACCCCCTGCATTGGATGAAGAAATGATATGTTTATGTAAGGAAGGGAGTGTTTAAGGAAGGATGGGTGCATTGGATGAATAAATGATATGTTTTGCGGAAACATGGGCTTAATAGGATATAAAAGAACTCAAAGTAGATCGGAGTTTTGATGTAGTTATTGCAAATCAGAGTTTCACAACAGAAAAATCTAAGCATGTCCAATAATTAATATGAAACATCGAAATTAATTTTCTCAAAATTTTATTTTGGGCCTAGACTTGGGCTTATTCTAATTGCCATACGGGTCAGACACAGGCCTGGGTCATAAATTTGAATAATGAAATGGCCCGGCCCGGCCCGGCCCGGCCCTGAGCCTGACTCGTTTGACAATGTATTGCTAATTTATGGTTAATTTAGTGTATTTAATAAATAAATAATAAACACTCTGTCAATTAGCAGTCGGATTAAAGGAATTTCCATTAGAAATTAGAGTCAAATGATACAAACATACATCATGTGCATAAATACGTGAGGCCCTATCTTTTATCAAATTAATTCGAAATTAAGGTCCGAGTCAATGAAAAATAGGTAAAAAAATCATTAGGAAAGTCTAAACCATGGGTTTATAAAACAATGACAGGGAAAGGAAAGTGAGACAATGATGGATGGTTGTCATCTCAAGTGATCAAACAACAACAACAACACCACCAACAATAACAAAACTAAAAAGCTATAAACACATGGCAAAACTTCACTAATTCATCCCCTACGCTTGTCATGCGTGCATTACAACAAAGATGCATGCTTCTCCTCCAACCTAACCTGCCTTTTGCCCTTTGGGCCCTCCTCTCAAGCACGCTTGTCCCCCAACGAAAAAAAGGATCAATGGTGTTGTGCCCATAAAGAGAGAGAAAAGGGAGGCCCCCCCACCCCTCTTGCCTTTTGAGGAGAGTGACATGCATGATGAGGTCAACATCTCTGCCTTACATGTGGCATGAACATCGAGAGCCATCTCCGATCATGTATAATCGCTGAACTACCGAGAGAGGAACCGTGGAAAAAAAAAAAAAACTCTATAGTTAAAAGATCGAAAAAGCATGATTAAAATAATTCCCAACAGCCTTGGGGGAGTGTGCCTCCATGAATCCATCTTTAATTTGTGTAGAGAAAAAGAATATATTAAGAAAGCAAGCATACCCCTCTTCTTAAGTTGACCCGCTGGTCAGTTTCTGAATTGCTTTTCAGAAGTCGCCGATTCGTATGTGAAATATTTGTGATGAATGTTTGTAAGCTTGAGGGTAACCGACTGAGTTTGCTTGTTCTTAATAAAAAATAAATAAATAAAAAAAATAATAAAAGCATGCATAGTGGTGGAATAAGGAGACATAATTGGTGGGGTTTATGTGCACCCCCAGATCACCTCATCCCACAAACAACGCCATTTGCATCGCACAAGGTTGCATAATACCCCACTGAACAAACAGTATTGCCATACTTGAAATGATGAATTAGGAACAGGGCTTCTAGTTTTGAGTTGCTCTGGCTGGGGCCAACTCTCTCTCTCTCTCTCTCTCTCTCTCTCTCTCTCTCACATCACATATGATGCCTCGTAGTAACGTTAATGGTGACGTGTTTAAGAGAGAAATTTCTTGGAGGGGAAAAAAAATGCAAGGTGGACTGTTCAAATGAAACATGACCTCCATGCCTTGTAGGGAGCAGATATTTTTATCTCAAAAAACGATGAAGGCACACCGCAAGATATTACAAGTGTGCTATTATTATTATTATTATTATTATTAATTTCATCTTTGGTGAAATCTAAAGTGCCCGGATCTTCTTCCTCTTCCTCCTTATTTTCTTCAATCCTCCTCCTTCTCTGACGACCCCCACTCCCTCCTCGGCCTCCCCCCTCCCAGTCGATCTCCCCCTCCCCCCAGCCCGATCTCCCGCTCCTGCCCCATCTATCGACTGATTCCGACCGATCAGAGCTCGGATCAAACAGAGCTCCATTTATTCGATCGGAATCCTACGGAAAGATGGGAAAGGGAGAGGTTGCCGAGGAAAGAGCGCGCCGGGGGAGGGGGAGAGGGTTCGCCGGAGGGGTAATCGCCGGCATGGGAGGGAGGGGGAGGAGATGAAGAGAGTATTTTGACTCTTTTTTTTTTTTGGATTTTTTAGAGTGCATTTAGCACACTTCTGTGGGTGCCTTCATCAATTTTTGGGGGCTGAAATATCCGCTCCCTACATTGTACTACTTATAGATTTGATATTTGAATAAGCGATCTTCAAGACTCAGTAATTTTTTGTTATTAATAAATAGTTTAAAGCATGGGGATCATCTTAACATCTGTATACACTCATGGGAATTTATTATTTGTGGGTGGTGAATGTTTTTACATAAATATATTGTATATTTTGGTGAGGGAGTCAAAAAAAAGTGTTGTGTATAGGGATCATGGCTCCCATAATGTATCTCAAATGCCTGCTGCAGCTTTTTGAATGCATCCATCAAACTGCAATCTATGTCAGAATCTTGCTGGCATCTTCACACAAATCTCATTTCTCCCATCAATCTCTCCCCCTCCCTCTCTCTCATAGTCTTTTTTTTTCCCCTGAAAAGGGGGGGAGAGAGAAGGAAACATTGGGCACCTATTATTACCTATTTGGAAGGGAAAAATGAAAATAAATTATCTGTGTTCCAATCCTTAATTAGACAATTTGGGATCCAACAACTAAAACATTTATCCCATAATTATATAAAAAAAAAACAAAACCTCCAAGATCTCAAACCTCACACATCTTTCGACAGATTCCAGACATCCATAACTAAACTTTCAAAGCAAAAAATGATGGATCAATAAAAAAAAATAATTAATAATTAATTAATTAAAAAAAGCACCAATGTGATGAAACCCCAAATCCCATCATCTAATTAAATTATAATTATAATTATAAAACAAAAAGTCATCAATTAATTTTTCCCTAAAGTGTGTACATCCATCGATCAGAAAATCCTCAAGCGCCCCGCCCCGCACCCCCAAAAAAAAAAAAAAAAAAAAAAAAAAAAAAAAAAACCAAATTTGTCATTAAAAAAAAGACAAAAAAGGGGAAAAAAAACAAGCATCGTCTTCCTCAATCGATTGATCAGTACTCGGGCATGAGATGCGAGATCTTGCCCTCCTCCCCATTCACCATGGCGCCCCTCTCCGTGACCCTCAACCAAATACAAACTGCCGTGAAGCTGATCACGAGGCTGAGCAGCCCGCTGCCGAGCCCAATCCCAACAATCGCCATCACCGACAGACCCTTCCCCCTCGCCGGCGGCAGCGGGAACCCGTATAGCCCCTTGTTCCCCACGAACGAGCTTGCATTGAACCTGGGCCCCACCCCGCCGCTGGCGCCGACGCCGGTCCTGTTGGCGAGCATGACCGGTATGGGTCCCTCCAGCTGGTTGTAGGAGACGTCGAAGGCGGAGAGGCGGACAAGGAGGCCGAGCTGGTCGGGGATCTGGCCGGAGAGGAGGTTGGAGTGGAGGTCGATGACGTTGAGGTAGGCGCAGAGGGCGAGCTGGGGCGGGATCTGGCCGGAGAGGGCGTTGGAGGAGAGGTTGAGGACGGCGAGGTTGAGGAGGGCGGAGAGCTGGGGGGGGATGGGGCCGGCGAGGGAGTTGGAGGAGAGGTCTAGGGTTTGGAGGTTGGTGCAGTTGAGAGGAGAGCGGGGAGGGAGCCGGAGAGGGAGAGGTTGGAGAGGACGAGCTTGTAGATGCGGCCGTTGTTGCAGGTCGCGCCAGCGATGTGGGAGGTGAACCCGTTGCAGGGGTCGGCGAAGTTGGCCTTGGTCCAGTTGCGGAGCTTCCCGCTTGGTCGCTGAGGGAGGAGTAGAGGCTCGAGAGGCATGACTCGTCCGATGGATCTGAGGCCACGAAGACGACCGCCGCCGTTGATGCTACCAGCAGAAGAGAGACGATGATGAAATTAGTTGAAGGGGAAAGAGAGAATGACGATGGTGCCGCCATTGGGAGAGAGAGGGAGGAGGACAACTCAAGGGAGAAGAAGAGAAGATGGTGGGTGTTTAACTTTTGAGCTTTTCTCATATATATCCTAATATCTATTCTAATTTCAAATTAACCTTTCAAGTCATCATAATTGCTCTTTACCCGACATATATTTGCATATTTTTAAAACTACCATACCGTCAGTAAAAGAGAATAAAAAAGAAATATTATCAGCATTTCTATCAAAAATTTGTGAAACCCTTTAATACCCTTACAGGTCAATCCGGTAAAGCCCTCTCTGGCTCGATTCCATCGAGAACGGTGATATTAATCCCCCCTCATCGACCTCAGCATTGCCCTCTTCCTGTCGCTCTTGATCTCCTTTTCATCGTCACCGCCCCCTCGCCACCGCCTGTGCAGCAACGGGGGTCCCCAACCACTTCACCAAGAATGCCAACATTTACTTCGGCCTCCTCTCCTGTCTCCTGCAGCCTTCTCCACATCCTCTACGCCTTCTCGTCGATTGACCTTTGTTTCAGCTTCAGCCCTGCGAAGACAACACTTTTGTCGACTTCATTTTCTTCGTTCTTCTTCGTCGTGGCGGTTCTATTGTTGTTGTTGTTATGAGTGGTCTTGCTGAAGTTGCTGCTGTTTCAGCGGACAATTTGGCGAAGGAAGCGAGCTATCCTTTGAGGGAAGGACGTGTGCGCGAATTCCCATTGGTCTGAATCCACCTTGTGAAACCCTGTAAAAATGATTCTTGGACAGAGGACATATAGAGAGAGAGAGAGAGAGAGAGCTATGATGATTTAGGGGTAAATTTAGATGTAAGATAGAGTTGAGGGGGGACACATGAAGAGAAGCCCTACCTTTTTTTTTTTAAGGGGGAAAACCAAAAAAAAGATGAAAGTGGAGGTTCAAAAACAAAGAAATAGAAAAAGTAATAATAGTAAATTAATTTTTTTCGGGGTACCAGGGACTCTCTGGTCATTGTAATTTTTTTAGTTTAACTTTTAACTCATTTATAATTTAATATGACTCTGGTTTGGACCCAGCGTGTTAGTGTACTGAGACCCATATATCCTCACACTCCACTAGTGCACCGCAGCACACAAGGAAGCAAAGCTAGTACAGTCCCTAACCTGACACTGACTGATGATGATAGCTACAGCTCGATCGTTGTCGACCGTCTGATCAGGCGACGATACTTCTGTGTCTTAATCTCTCGCCGGGATCAGTCAAATAAGAGATCGATCGATGGATCACATCCAAAGATCTTGTGCGGGCACCGTCCCACTACAAAACGAGGAATGGATTCAGTGCCGCTTTCTGAGACCCAGAACTCCTCATCCCCAACAACAACATTATCATCATCCCCTAAGAGACACAGATCTTGGGATTGCTCATTGGTGTGACCAAGCATGCTTCCTGCAAGAAAACTCTCCATTTTACTCCCTTGCATTGAATGAGAGTTACATGACGAAGCTTGTAGTTTTGTACCCTATACAGTCTCTCTCCTCCCCCAACTGTATACTATACAGAGTGTTGTACATGCAGCTTCTTCTTCCTGACCTGCTTCATTCCTAAATTTTTATTCACCAATTGAAGAATATGTGAACTTGCATTGCGTGCCTTGGCGCAAGATGGATTAGGTTGCAGGCTTGAGCTCCAGACACGCACTGTCGTCCTCCTCCTCTTGTTGATGTAGTGACGGTAGTGTTGTCATTCCTTGATGTAAAAAATGCCGGAAAATACCCCACGGACAAGAATAACGCTTACGAACACCATGCTCCCCACGGTGCAGACTACCTAAACGTGGAACGCAAGGAAAACAAAGTTCAATACGAGGGTAAACGAACA